>OY720041.1:16760313-16903519 GCA_963082485.1 Eudonia mercurella
CCTCAGGGAATGTACTACTTTAAAAAAAATTAAAGACACAATTACGTGTGTGTATTAACATTCGGATAACCTTCTCTATATAAACTATTGCGTTCGAAATTTCATACTCCTCCGTCCTCGCAATTTTCGTAAAAACGAGTACAAAGTTTTTGCTTTACGTATTAATATATAGATTAACCCAATCACGCAAGGCAATAGGTGGTGGCAACATAGATGCCACCATAATTTGAACCTTATGTAGTTGCATTAGAAATGAAAACCAATGAAAAATATATTTCGCTAGTCAAAGGGTTACGATACAACATATAACTTATCATATATTCCGTACAGGTCTGGACGCGATCCTGGAGTGCCTGGACTCGAGCCAGCCGGAGGTGGCGCAGTCGGCGCTGGACAAGCTGCCCGAGCTGGTGTGCGGCGTGCAGGAGCACGCGGCAAGGCTGCTGGCGCGCGTGTTCCAGCTGGGGCTGGCGTCCCGGCACCCGGTGGAACAGTGCATCGCCAAGTGCGTCGCCACCATCAACCTGCACCGGGGCTGCTAGAGACCCTCGACGAGCTAGGCACATCGACACTCTTTTTTGAAAATTTCATAGCAAAAACTGTCACAGTTCTTCGGTTTGGTAAAAACTCTTTCTTGAATAGAACAATTCCTTGAAAGGGCTGCTAAAGGCACTCGACGGGCAAGGCATATCGACTCTCAGCTCTTTGCAAAGACCCTCGCATCATACGGAGATCATCAACCTGCACTAGGGAATAGCATAGAACAGTGCCATGCAAAATGTGGTGATTGTGAAACTACACCTGCCACGAGCGATTGAAATAGTATACGCGGCACGGCTGCTGGCGCTTGTTCCAGCTGGGGCTGGCGTCCCAGCACCCGGTGAAGCAGTGCATCGGCAAGTGCGTCGCCACCATCAACCTGCACCGGGGCTACTTGAGGAGCAAGGCTTTACACCCTTTTTAGAACAGTTCATAGCAAAAACTCACAGCTGTTCAGCAAACTCTTTTTTTGAATAGGACAGTGCCTTGAAAGGGCTGCTAGACCCTCGACAAGCAAGGCATATCGACACTATTTGTTGGAGATTGGAGAGATTTTTTGCAAAGACCCTCGCAGCATACATAGACCATCAACCTGCACCAGGAATATTAGGTCCTCGAAAATTGCAGCAGCCGCTTTCTAGTAAAACAGTTCCTAGCAAACACCTTTGCAGCGTACAGAAATAAAACTATTGACCAACCTCTTTGTGTGGTGTCCTCGTTGTTAGAGTCGATTTCTAGCAAAACATTTCCTTACAAATACTCCCGCAGCATACAACGCAGCAGTTCGATAACTTCTTACTAGCATTGAACAGTGCTTAGCAAAATGTGGTTATTGTCAAACTAAACCTACCACGATATGAGTGTGAGATGATATTCGCGGCGCGGCTGCTGGCTCGCAGGACTAGTTCCAGCTGGGACTGGCCTCATGCCAACCGTTGGAGCAGTGCATCGAAGTGGCTACCATCAACCTGCACCGAGAATGCTAGACCCTCGGGCACACAGAGATGTAACAGTTTGACAACCTCTTTCTAGAAGTTTCTTGCTAAAACCCTCGCAGCGTATGGGAACCATCAACCTGCACCGCGGATGCTAGTCTCTAGCATAAATATAACAGTAGAAACCTATCAGGTGCTTGTATAAATATCTGTGTGTGTTATCTTGATTGTATAGCACTTAACCCATTAACGCCCAAAATGAAACTGCTCGTAAAAAATCTTTTTTCATGTTATTTAATGTATCATTACCGATTGAATAAAAGGTATCATAATCAAAATTTCAGGAAAAAAATATAAAACCTAAGTTATAGGGGTGTACTCGGTCGGGTACAGTGGGCGGATTAAGTATGGAAACTACCAAAGCAAGGCCGCTCAACACATAATGTTTTCATGCAAAGTTCGCAACGCCAACGAACACGATTGTGACAAATAACACACTGCAACTGATTTTCTATACGTTCTGGGTTGTGACCATTATTTTTTCGATCAAGTCCTACTAACGATGACGTAGGTCGGATCTTTGTTTTTGTAGGTTTCAGGTAGGCTCTTGCTATATTACGTCGAAACCTCCCATACCTTTGTGGTAATTTACAAATAATCTTGGAATATTGAAATCTTAGCAATATTGCACTATCTTTTTACCTTTCCCAGGGGCTCAGTCTGATCAAAATTAGATCCCATTGTAACTATGTTATTATCTTTTCACCGCACGATTGTAATTTCATTCTTCGTATCAAATCGGTAGTCGTATTCCGCTCTTGACCGTTTCTTCATAGCCTGAACAGGAGTGACAGGATATTTTTTGTCCTATTATCTCGAATTGTGCCCGTTGCTCTGTAGCCTAGACGCCGTAGATCCCATAGTAACTGATAATTGGTGATATGCAGAAGGAACAGCATGGGGGACAGAACGGAGCCTTGAGGGACCCCAGCGTTCACTAACATGAGCCACGAAGCGCATCCATCAGATAGAACACGGTTTCTGCGCTCATGCAGGAAGCCAGCGACCCAGTTGCAGAACTGAGCAGGCAGATCATATGCCGGGAGCTTGGAAAGAATAGCTTTGTGCCAGACCCGATCAAAAGCCTTATAAAGGCTCATCATCACTATCGTTCTAATCAGAAAACTCATAACTGAGGCGACGCGGAGTCACCTCAATTGTCCCTGGCACATCTCTTGGCATGATCGAATTAGCGAGATCATCATCATTTCCTTCTTCTTCGTCACTTACTATGGCTGATTCAAGTGGCAACAAGAAGACATCATTTTGAATATCATCACTTTCATCAGCTATAATTGATTCAAAGGCTTCTTCCAGCCTTGAATACTCATTTCAACTTGTAAAAACGCGACGATTAGCCATGGTGGATTATTCAAAAATACTTGCAAAATACAAGAAATTATAGTACATAAGTGCCCACTGTACAGTCAAGGTCAAAGATATATATGCAAGTAATGTGAAAAAAAACAAGTAATCATAAAAAGTTCAAAAGATATATACCCATACAAATACTAATAAATATGGAAACTTCAATGGCCACATAAATATGTATAAGGAGAGTTCAAAAACTTTTATACAATCAAAGTTACATAATTAGTATCCTGCAAATGGTGCAATATATTGTACTTATGTTTATGTCATTAAATATAGATTCCATAACTGCTACAGAAATATGTATACAGAATACTAATCTGCGAAAATCAGCTTTATCATCTTGTCATACGAAACAAATTTAAATGGACTGTTTTGACAATTCACGAAAACAGTGCAGACTTGTCATTGCATATGTTTGTCTCATATGATAACCTGTCAGGTTGTTACGTCGTTATTGGCATTGCGTGTTTATCATATTTTGCAATTTTGAAACTGTCAACTTAAAGTATTAAGGTAATGCATTTCAATATTTCGTCTGTGAAGTCATCAGTTACCGTGGTCCTGTGGCTCAGCAATTGGTGTAATTGTCGAGTCACATGCTGTCCCGCGTTCCAATCCTGCAACTTGATGTTTTTTTGCATTTTTATTTGATATATATTTTATTTTATTTTATAGATCTCATTAGCGACGTGATTTTTAGCTCGTACTTATGCATAGGTACAGGGTAAATCGTCAATTACTGACTACCCCTCTACAACTGGCCCCTTATACTAAAAATGAACATTACTATATTGAAAATGAATTCTATAGGTAAACAGATTTAATTATTAGTATGGGGACAGCCACCGAAAGGCGGCCGAGAATTGGCGATTTACTTTATTTCGTTCTTTTTTCGTAGATTTAATAAAAGGCAAAGATATGCTTATAATATCTGTAATATATAAAAAACTAAACTAAATATCTCCCCTTCAAAAAAAAACTAAACTACTGCAATAATTGCTCAGTAGCGTGTATATCCTCCATCGGCTTCAATAACCGCGTTTAATCGGTCCCGCATCGAGTTTACCACGTTGAAACATACATCTGTGCCTATAAACGAATCCCAAATCTCATTTGCGTGATTTTTCAAATTTTCAGTGGTTCTCACAACAGAAGAGTCCCAGTTTTGAACCATTAGGCCCCACAAATTTTCAATTGGATTTATATCCGGACTTTTAGGGGGCATCTTTATTAAATGAAGGTCATCTTGGTCGTCAATCCACTGCTGCACTATTCTCGCATTATGTATGGAAGAATTATCTTGAACGAATTCGATACGTCCATTCCCAAAGCATGCACGAGCTGTTGGAACAAGTGCCTGCTCCAATATGTCAATATACCCGTGACTATTCAATCGACCAGTAATCTCCACAAGTTCACCTGGCCCGCCCGCGGACATCCACCCCCAATAGCCAACAGATATTCGACCACTCCTCCGATTAGGGCGAACATTACCCTCCTCATAGCGGCTGTGGTCAACTCGCCATAATCTGAGGCGACCATCAGCTGCAGATGTAAACACTTTCTCGTCAAGAAACAGAACATCACTAAAATCGTAGTCCAGGTAACGTGTCGCAAAAGCATACCTCAATCTCTTGTGCCTATCCGTTAATTGTGGCTTCCTAGCAGGCACTCTACAATGTAATCCAGCATCATGTAAGCGACGTCTTATTGTATTTGCAGACACATTGTACTGAGCAGCATATGTGCTCGTGTTGACGAATCGTTTGTATCTCACGTCTTCTAGTAATTGTTGGTCTTGAATGGCAGAGGTTTTTTTTGGTCGGCCAAATGACACATGTTTCGTAATAACGCCTTCATCAGCCCATCTTTGCTTCCATAAATAAACAGTTTTTCTCTGAAATGGAAAATAATTCGTATTATTTATGACGAAGTATTGTTCTAAAGCCCATAGAAAGTTATATTTTCGGCGATAAGTTACTGTTATTTACATTGATTTTTTCGTACATACCGTGATACCCAATTCGTCAGCTATGTCAGACACGGATACACCATCCTCGCATAATGCAATAATCCGATGTTTTGCATGATCGCTTATGCGATACATTTTTATTGCAAATGCAACGCGAACGTTACGGTAGGTAAGTCAATTGGAATTAAAAATCAAACAGTGACACATTATTTTTAAAAGAGTAATTTGCTAAAGAGTCTGGAACAGCAATTGTTCTACGACTTGAAACGTCAAGTGGCTGGCTGATGATTACATCAAGATATTCAAGTTTATGGAGTTCGATATAACGCAAATTAGTTCATATGCCGCTGACAATAGGGTTGTGTTTATGTATTTTTTATTGTTTACATAATTTTGATTATCAGGTTGGATATATAATTATGGTTAGTAGTGTATATATATTTTTGAACTTTATGGTGTTTCTAAGTTTATGGTTTTATAAATACGGACATATTATTGAAACTGTTGTATACATAGTTATCTCTCAAATTATGTATACTAATTTATGTATATTTTTATGTAGCCGAACTTATGACCGTTTAGATGACTACGCTTTTTGTCACTTTGTGGTGTATACATATCTTTGACCTTGACTGTACCTGCCCAAGTACAGTGTGATAAAATAAAGTCTAACACGTATTTATTGGAATGAAATGTAGCTAAAACAGTATTTTATGATTATGTGTATTCGAATGATAAACAGTAATACAAAACAAGTCTAAATAAATCATTAATAATATTAAAACCACAATATCAAAACTAACCTTAGTACTTTGATCTGCAGCTCGTATTTGACAACAGTAAACATGACATTAATTTTCGCGCTACCGCCAAATTTAAACTTTTTTTAATCTGCTAGTGATGTCTAGTAATGAAAAAAACTGTTTTTATAACAAAAACCATAGATAATTAGTATGAATTGTTTCACTTTGTAGCTGTACTCACGCGAGTACAGAGAGCGTTAATGGGTTAAATAGCAAGTAAAAAATTGTTTTAAGTGATCTTATTGTAAATAGTAATTTGTAAGCAAATAAATATTTTTACAACAAAGTAAATGGTTTTTTATTTCTTTATTACAGAAAACAGGATGTTAAAAAGATAATAGCACCTTAAACCATTAACCTCTGGTCTGTCTGAATATCAGACAATAGAATTTCAATTCTTTGGCGCCGTGGATCTACGTTCCGACATACCAAGGGTTAACATGTTAATATTCAGAAATATGGATGTAACAATTTATTGTAACATACAATTTTACGCAAATTTATTTATTTTGGAAGTCCGCAAGCGAAAATGTGTTGAAAAAAAAAACAACACTTCTAAACTATTATTTCGGAATATAAAATAAATGTTTGATATATGTCATTCATATTAGTTACAATATTAAATTATTGACAATATTCCCACAATAACATTGCATCATAAATAATTTTACCTGTAATTTTAACAGTAATATTCTTTAAATATTTAATTAAGGTTAATAAATAATAACAATTTATTTTACACTGAGTAAGAGAATAAAAAAAATACTGCATGTATCTCAAGCTAATATAAACCCCGCACTCCCAAAAGCAAAGAATAGTCTCTCCGTTTCATTTACACAATAGTCTGGACTGCCTTAGAGTCCTTAAATTAGTATCACCAGTCATTGGTGCCAAGATCAGCAAAAAGTTTGTCCTTTATCTTCGGTTTGGGGTCTTCCTTAATTTTTGTCTCCACAGCTCCAACTTGTCCCAACATGTATTCTAATTCTGAAAAAAAAAGAAACAAAGCTAAAGTTATTGAAATCCATTTGATGTCATAGATAATTTATAACAAGCTTCTGATAAAAAAATTATCAGTTTTCAGTATAACAGGATGTGACAATGGCAATCTTTACCATCACAAGTGAGGGCTGTTCCTCGAAGCTGAAGAGGTCCGATGAACTGTTTCTTCAAGTCTCCTTCAAAGTACACAAACACACTGGGCAGGTTCCTCTCGGGGTAATTGGGTATGCAGGTCTGGGCCACAGCTTTCAGGAATTTAGTGTATGGAAATTTGGTAGCCAGTTGTTTCAGATGCTGATTCAGTAATGCACACTGCTGAATACTGCAACAAAATACAAATGAGACATATATATTTTTTACATACATTATAAAAAAAGTCCCAAAACATTGAATGAATAAAAAGCAAATTTTTTCAACGCACCCTTGTTTGTACAAGTGAATAACAACCCAAATGCCTTCACCAGCCTTGTTGACTTCCTGCACGTAGTCCTGACCTGACACCTCTCTCACTTCTACGAACCGAGGCTTCTCTGATAGTCTCTTCAACTCTGCAATTCTTTTCCTTCTGTACTCTTCTAGTACAGCCTCATCCTCTGAATCTTCCAGCTCATCTAGGCCATCCAAATCTAACTCTGATAGTTGCTGATCCTCTGAAAATTTGCAAATAAGTTGGTTAACAAAAACGCGAATTTGTATGGCAAAATATCAACTCTTCTCGTATGCCGCCAGGAGGCGCTGCTTCAATGCCATACTATTTTTTTCCGAGTTTCTTAAGGAAGCTTTTCTTGGGGCTAGATAAATGGTGTGAGTGTGGGAAACATTTATTTATTTATTTTATTTATTTAATTTTCGTTTTCGTAAACGTAATCGAAAGAATACGGATAGTAAACAAAACAGAATAGAAAATTTGAACTGATACATGGTTTACTGTAAAAGCATTACTAAATTACCAGTATTCTACATGATCAGAACTCAACTCAGATTTAAATTATAGTATCCATTACCCAATCATTATTTATAAGGAATGATATCTTTATTAAAGGTACAAAACAATGTACAGGTGAAAAGTAAAATTAACCTCTAAACAGTATACCAACTTTCTGCTTGTTTTTGGTGTATGGTCTGTTCTATCATGTTGACGATCTCGTCTTCAGATATCTCCTTCTCTTTAGGAGGTAATATTCCTTTGGAGCGGAGAACATCGTTCCATTCAGTGTCTTCATTAGGATTCTAAAAATACACATTCAACAACGATTTATTCACATAGAAAGGTTCATCCCAAATAATTATTAGATATTGAATAACTAGATATATACCTGCATCTTGGTTTCTATAAAAACTACCTAGTTCATAGGTGTTTTAATTTAGAAATAAATTGCCTATTATTTTTGTCACGTTTTTTTCCGTGCCGTCACGCCGTAGAAATTTGACACCCGTGAACCCGTCCGTCCAAAGAGAATTTTTTTTTCATTTAGTTGATGGCTTTGTGCGATTAGCACATTTAGCCATTGTCAAACTATTTTTTCTAACAAGTAATACATAAATAAACAATATTTCTTTCCTGTGTATGATGATGATGAATGATAATAAAAATGAGAAGTGAGAAATGATATACCCCCGATCCCTAGGAGTGTTTACAACGGCTACATATTGCCAACGCGTTACAACGATATGCTATTTTAAAATAACCTTATATTTTTTAAGCTATAATATATTAGTTTGGTAACATTAGTTCTCCACAAAAACTTCGTCGAGCGTTAATCGTTGGCTCGTTGCGTCTAAACAAATGAACCGCAGAGCGCAGCAAGTTTGAATTTGAAAAATATTAGTAATTCGTTATGGACATGCAATGAAACAAAAGTAATATTTATTACTTTTGTCCTGCTCTAGTTTAAAATCCAGCGGTCAACAATTATGTTGAGAGACAAACTTAATACTCACATATGGTAGGAAACGCTATGTTCCCGCAGATTTGAAGTGGCAGATCGCCTTTTACACGAAAAAACGGCACAATTAACCATTTTTCTTGGAGCAACGTCTCGCGGCACAAAACGATGCGAAATGGCAGCGGACTCGCGTCAACTGGTTTTATATAACGCATATGGTCATATTATGGCCACGTATTTTGGCAGAAGGGATTTGTCCTGCATGCCACGTCCATTAGTTATATGGTGTAAGCTCTGCATACATCAATAGAGTATTCACATAAAGAAACTTGTATATACGGAAAAGTACTCATGTTTGCAACTTAACAACTTTGCAATACTTTAGAAAGAGATACAGGGCTCTCGAAGTGCTTTCTCACTTGTACCGCGTTTCTTTCTGAACAAGTGATTTATGTAACATAACGTAGTATAAACAATAAGATTCATTTTAAAGCGATGTCAAATTGCTCGTACACATTCCAGTTTCCAGTTACATGAAGGTGACAGCAGAAAAATATTGTGTAAAGCGGAACGTACAAATACTATGTTGCAACATAAAAAAAAATAATGGTTTATCTTGAATTTTAAGTGGCAATACTATTTTGACAGTTGCTAGACAGATGACACGTATTTTTTCTAAGAGTTTGACAACCTGTCAAATTGCGTCGTGTTGGAAAAATTCTGTTCGCTATGTTCAGTCAAGTCTTGAAATAAATTTAACATGGCTGATATCGAAGGACATATACACGGAGATTCTAAATTCCATGAGGGAGAAGGTAAATAAAGTTAGAATATTATTGAGTAGGTGCGCGCGCGTCGTTAGTGCGTCGCGGGGTCGTCTGTGGGCAGACGGCCGTCCGTAACGGCTACTTACCCTCGTGTTACCTCAGTGACATTGAAACTGGGTTCTTTTTATATTTGCTGTCTGGATTACGGTGCTGGTCGGCCAGGATTGAAGTGTGTTTCGTTACGAGGCTTCGTGTGAACCGTTCGTTGACAGAGGATAGTGACAATGACCGGAGGCGCGGACAGGAGCCTCGACTCAGGTACTCATGTTTTTGTTTTTTATGTGAACATTATTACGGAGGTTATGTACGTTGTATCTTCATATTTGTGTAATTTGAGCATTAAGGATCTCTTGTACTTCGCACCAGTCACATCTGATTAATTCTTATTAATGATATCATATTTCAAAACAAAACAATGCCTTTGTGTTTATAAATATGAATTGAAATGACTACAAATATGATTGTCTTAATTTTTATTCTTGATGATTTTCTATTTTAACATAATTGTAAAATTATAATGAAATGTTGAAAATAAACAATTAAATTAAGCTTACTTATCTATAAATAAAGTTTTGAGTACACCTTAAAGGAGTCATAATTAAAGTCTTGCCTGTTTGTCTTAATAATATAATTCACAGATTTGTTATTGATAATATTATTAAATTGGTAAAATCCTGATGGTCATTGTTACACAAGTTCACAAGATCTTATTAGATTAATTCATTAAAATACTATTTGCATGACTGTACTACTAGAAAAGAAAGTAGAAAGCAAGCATGTGCAAGTATTTTATAACATAGGTAGGAACATTAATTACACCACACAATCAGTACTTTCATTGCCAATTTTATTGTACATAACACTCCATGTAAGAAGTCTGTTACCTACTACTGAGTGTGAGCTGTTGTAGAGTGAAATTTTGTACCAAAATGAAAGGTTACCATTTCTTCTGACATAAATGTGCATGTTCACACAGTTATAATTATTTTAATTGGCCAGATTTAATTACAAATAAACAAAATATTGGTTGCATTTTCAACTGTGTGAAGATTTTGTATTTGATTTCTAAAAATAGGTCTTAATCAAGTTTATTTATTATAGATACATAAAAAAATTTAATAAACAATTAATTTTGACCTTTTTCATTTCATGATTGCACAAGCAGTGCTACTTACATGAATAGTTTGTTTTATTTATGAAATTCAAAAAATTCAAAATTCAAAATTCAAAATCATTTATTCAGTTTAGGCTACAAGTAGCTCTTATGAATGTCACTATGCCATCGGTTCGTAAGTCTACTCTGGGCGGGAGATCTTGTACTGAGAAGAACCGGCAAGAAACTCAGCAAGTGTCCAGCTCTTTTCTCCCTTACAGCGTCAAAAATATATTGGAAAATGCCCTATCATAGCAGGACACTTTCCATTACAATAAACACAAAAATATAGAAGACAACCACAACATGTAAAAAAAAATAAACACAAAATAAAAAATCTACGCTAACAAATTTACATCAGGTAAAAGTTACAATTTCCACAATGTCATACAGTACCACTACAGTACTATCGTAGAAGTCAAAAATTGTTTAAGAAAAACAAAGTCAAATTATATTGAAAAATACTAAAAATAAGATAAGTAAGCGTGAGCAGACCAGCCTCCACAGGCGGCACCCGTTCACGAGTATGACATATGAATCAGCCATCGCTTCGCTCAACCATATTTTAGGGAACGTAACGACCCGACGCACACGCCACCACCGTAGAGACAGTAAAGAGAGCATGACACACTCAAGATACTCTAAATAAAAAAAACTTAGTGATCTATTTAACGCAACGCTGTTTGTTATCTGTAGGACACTGTTGATAAAGGCTATCATATCAGTATACAAATTATATAAATTAATTTTATTATGATGATTCTAGAGTATAATGTTGTTTTTATTATAACCAGGCTGTTTTATCATCTAAATATTCTTTGACTGTATAATAACCTTTTATGAGTAATAAAGATTTCACATGTTTTTTAAACTTATCTAAAGGTAAATCTAGTACAGTACTTGGTATTTTATTGTATTGTGTTTTCTACATACATAATTCATGTTCACTTCACTGCCTGTTATTAATGTTGCTTGTTTCAGTGCAAACAGATTATATGTTGGTCTCTTTTTATCTACTTTTTAATCCATGGCCCTGCTCCATTATTAATGAAATTGTTTTTAAATTTAGTTTGTACTTGTATACTATCTATCTGTTGATAGCCCTATATAGTTATTACTCTTTACCAACACTTTTTACTGTAGTTAAAATTGGCTTTTCATGCTGTGAATTTAGGATTATAGGTCACATTTGACATGTTTTTTATTTTTTTTCTTGCATTCAAAAGTATGAAATTGTACAAATACAACAATAATCAAATTTCTTTAAATGTTTATGTTTTATGTTATGTTTAGTTTAGTACCAATATTTAATTTATGATACCATAAAGTGATTCATCATCATCATACGGACTTTTCCTCTTAAGGACATTATTTTTGTAACTTTTGTAATTTTCCGCTGTCTGGAGGTTTCTTTGCAGCTTGATTGTGGCTGAAGTAAGGATGTTAGAAGAATGTTTTTTGTTTTGGTGAACAGAACAATTACAGATCTATAAGTTGATACCAATTTAATAATAATTCATCAGACGTAACTTTAGTAAATATCCCGCTGGCTGGAGGTTGGTTAGAAAAGCTAATATTTCCGTTTTTATACGGAAGAAATTCTGTTTTCAGCATAATTCAGTAGAATTCAGTAGAACATATCCAGATCTAATTCATTGCATCACTCATAAGTCTCCCTTATATGGGACCCCGCTAGGTGTAGGCACATGTCAAAAGCAAATATCTGTGTATACCTTTAACAGTTTGTTTGTCTCTAATGGACAAATTTTGTTGAATGTTTTCTGGTGCAAATTTTGTAGTTGATTTCTCCATAGTAATATAATTATGAGTGTGACAGTACCTTTATACTGTTACATTTTTTGTTAAAACGTTAATCTGTCTTTGACTACCCTATATTTATTTATTACTAAACATAAATTACATGGCGGACATAATGCTTGATTTCAACCTATCAGTCAACCATGAATTCCATATCCATTCCATGATGATTCCGAGAATCCCATCATATAACTACTTTCGTTGCGCCTGTGTATATTTTTTTATAAATAAACGATTATTCTTAGTGTGCTATTAATACATTCGTAAAAATAGTCCTGTTAAACCATCATCAAAGCTAATTGGCTTGTTTGTAGTTATGGGTTCAAAATTCAAAATTCAAAATCATTTATTCAGTTTAGGCTACAAATAGCTATTATGAACGTCATTATGCCATCGGTTCGTAAGTCTACTCTGGGCGGGAGACCTTGTACTGAGAAGAACCGGCAAGAAACTAAGCAAGTGTCAAGCTCTTTTCTCCCTTACAGCGTCAAAAATATTGGAAAATGTCCTATCATAAAAGGACACTTTCCATCACAAACAAACACACAAAAAAAGGACAATCACAACACCCAAAAATACAACAAAATAAAAAATAAAAATTTAAGTTTGCAAAAATTACATCAGGTACATACCAATTTAAATTTTCACAATGTCATACAGTACTAATAGAAGTAAAAAATTATCTCATTGTCAAATTTCAGAGAGGATTTTCGGAGAGGTTCATGTCAATACTCTAACAAAGCTATGCAGATTGAACCTGTGATGATGGACCATTTCTTACATTCAACCCGAGCATCTGTCCGCTCGGCTGCCGACGCTATTCGCCGTCCCATCGCAGCTAAGCGTAAAATTAAATATCGGTGGAGATGAAACCATCTGTGAAAGGGCACCTAAAAGGGCATCAAAACGCACCTACTAAAGGTTGTTTTAGGTATCGCGCGTAGGTAGGCATATTGCGTGGGTCGTGCACTCTTTTTTAGCTTTTTTAGCAAATGCCTAGATACCTATAAATACCGTTGTAGAACTGACTCTTAAAACGGTCGCGGACAATTGTTTCAACACTACCTGTAGGATTACTCTTGAAACACAATTGCAATAATCGATTTCTAATGACAAATCTAAAAAATTCTTAAAGGCACTCTTAAAAGCGATAATAGTGCCACATTGGAATTAAATTGCGTGGAAATTGAGTGAACAAATTATTATCGAGATGGGGCGTTCCCAAATTGCGAAACTTATCCCAATATCGATACATATTAATCGCATTGGAATTGTATTGAGATCGAGTTTGCGTCGAGAGTAGCCTACCTGTTTGAAAAAAAATTGCATAGTAATAACAACTTAGTTTTATTCTAATGACGTCAATAAAACCTTTTCTGTTCGACCGCAAATTATCTTTTTATAGTTAAAAAACTTGCGTACGCCTTAAAACCTGATCACCCATGACAGGTTCTTATTTATCCGTGCTCTTAGCGCACAATTAGCTGACCTATCGGTCGTTGACACCGTGTCATGTATGGAAGCTGGACGTAACCGTGCTTAGTATCTGTATATTCTAATATAACCACAACAAAAAATATACCTATGTACCCACATATTTTTTTTATTCAACTTGCCTGGTCATCGCAATTTGCAACCTCTAGAGACCTTGCAACATCATGCATATATATGTATAAATTTGCGAAGCGGCAAACGATGCCCTGTAAAATAAAAAAAACAAACAGCTACCTATGCAGGACGCTTCTGCATGGATGGCGGCAGAAATATGAGAGTGGTAGCTATCCAGACGGATTCAGGGTGCCTGCCTAGTGCTAGCTTTATTTGCCTTTCAATCTTGTTAACGTAAACGGGAATATGTATAGCTTCATTGTAAATCATCTCATTTCCACCGGGGGACGCTGCTTTAATGACATACAAATTCTCGTTTTCGTTGACACCTGTGTGAAAACACTACTTCCGACAATAGTTTTACCATCACAATGTCAGTCTTCCTACTTTTTTCTGCAAGTCAAACTAAGTTGGTATTCAGAAATTTTAAAAAGTATTGGAAATTAACTTACAAACGCTGGCAAGTGGCACTCGCTAGAGTATCGTAATGAGACCATTGATTTAAATTCACAGCTCAGTCGTAAAACTTTGTAAAGAATGCGTGGGCGACGGGCCTCCGTGCCTGATAGGCCTTCAAACATCGCATAATAATTCGTATGGTGAATGGGCAACAGGCAGGACATGTGCTAAATATTTAGTATTCATTAGCTAAATAAATACAGTTAAAAAAAGAAACCAATCTAGGTACTGCAGTTATATGTATATATGATAATCTTTTATAAATCAATAAGAGCTCAATTTTTTAGGTTTATTTAACAGAGTCAACTTATTAATCACTAGCTGTTGCTCGCGACTTTATTCGCGAAGGCTACAGTATCCCACAGGAACCTAAAAATGAAAAGACATTTTTATCTATAGATTAGTCGGAGCCTTTCTTTTCGTCATTTCTCGATTTCTCGATTTCTCGATGCCTTTCGACGATTTTTATACTCTTCTGATATCTCGTAGTAATTGCTTACTACATACATATTTAGTTGGAACTCATGTATCGCAGAAGCAACTTCTACCAAGAAAGGAAAAAGCCACTTTTTAAAATGTAAAGGATTATTTAAAGGAGGAAGCATTTTAAAATCAACGTGACGTTACCTGTGTTGGTAGTTGTCACAAAGTTATAGGTATTAGTGTATTTAATTTGGTGTCGTGTATATAATTTTTGTATAATTACGGTCGCGCGTCGACCTTTGGCCGTCGTGTTTTGTTGCCGCCGTTTTTACTGCTGATATTTCGTTCAGACTGCTAGGTACAGTCGATCACGGATAACGTTAACAAAACTAATTTTTTTATGGCAAAATTTCAATTCGCCTCGTTTGTCATCCATCACACACCAGAGTAGTAGGTACTTTATTAGTTATTCTGAGGCCAGAGTGCCTTAGAATTTTATATGCTATTCAATAATGATATGACAAAAAAATAATCAAAAGTCATCAACGCCATACAAGTTCTCGTATCATCAACTTGATCGCTGGGTAAATAATTAATACTTTCGTTTATTTTCAAGCAACAATTTTAACTATTTATAAATAAAGAGCCCATAAATATACCTATACCTTATAAACTATCATAATATATCAACATACCTACCATCTCGCAACGTGCGCTCAGTTCTTTTTATAATCACTTTAAACATTAATCCTTATGCCCTTGCGCCATGCTCCCTGTCCGGTTGAGGGTGCGGTGGTAAACTCGAGAAGCCTTAGTAGAGCGATAAGCTCAGTTACTATTAAAAAAAATTAACGAAGGATCTTTATTGGTCAAAGACCGAGTTCGAAATTTATTAGGTATTTTCTTTGATATTCATCAAATTGGCATGATGATCCAAGCTGAATCTAGTTTTTCTTATTGACTTTGTTATAATACTCGAATGCTTCTTGATTTGTTTTCAAATGCCCTGTTTATTCAACAATAGCGGCATCGCGCCACATACTTTTTTATGTTTTGATAAGAGCAGCCAATACCTATAAACGGCAGCGGTGATTTTTACTTATCTTAGTTCATATAAAATATGTTCTTTATACCACTTTGTAATATCTTAAATGTAAAGAGCAAAAGTTAAAATTGCCTAAGATCAGAGCCCCCACGCAAATCAGGCTTCCTACCTACCTACAGGTATGCGAAGTAAAAGGCAGTAGGTGCCAGTGGTTCAACCATTTAGCAATCGCACCCATTACGCCATAGACATATTCCAAATAGGTACCTACTCCTATGAACATTTTATGATTCAGTCCTATAAACATAAAGCCGAAGCGCTACTGATCTAAATGGCCACACTAGCAATTCTGCCTTAGCTATTCCTTTTCGAAGTTCTTGCAGATAAAAAAATTACAATATACAGTCAATTATACATTTTCTGTTAATATTACCACAAGTTATCTTTAATGATTTTTTTTATTTTTGTTTATTACAATAATTGAAATCATAATAGTCCAAGGTGGCCTTTTCAAATGAGTTGCCCGCTATAATAATAACATTGCGTTCGCCAAAATACCCGCATCAATATCGCACCTAGCCCAAGGATTGTTTGTGGCGATCGAAGCTTTCCCGTTCTGGCATCGAATCAAAACAGAACGCACGATGAAAACCACCAGCAACGCTCACCACTGATTTTCGGCACCATTTAATAATTATTCCTATTTAAATTCATGTCAGATACCTAGTTACGGAACTTACGGATAAGAAGAAAGGTCTCAGTACCTACTTGAGGATTCCTGGTGAGGTGCGCTTCTGCCTTCAGACCTATAGGTACCTAACATACTCCCTTCGTCAGCTGCGATTTAGAGCTATACCGTTCTGGAAGACAATACATTTTATATTAGATGTTCCTTCTTATAAAAATAGTAAAAAGTGAAATAGTAGATATTACTTATCTAGTTAATGAGTATGTTTCGCCTCCCACCGCGTGCCAGGGGCGCGCGCGATCATGTGTCAATCAGCTCGATGCAGCATAGTATGCGAGTAGATTTGAAATGAAATGAAAAGTATTTTATTCGGAGTAAATTGGACATAATTATTGGAGATTGTTCAATGTATAGTAATATAAATGCAACTGAAACTCAGGTCATACCACCAAGACATTACATGCCGTGCCCGCTGCTGGGAGGTATTCTGTGGAACCAACTCCAGTCATGAACATAAATAACTTAAATAGGAATAGAGACATTATCTGCAAAAAGAAAATAATTTACGTTACCATGTTGTTCGGTTTCTAAAACGATTAGGAAATAATGAATTAGAGCATTTACCAGACACGTCAAACCACATTATCACTCTCCAATCTGATACGTGGCAAGTAACGCAGCTAGTAGTAAAACACATTGCCATCCGGGATCCAATTGTAAGGTCCCTTAAAAGACATAAAAAAAACCTACCACAAAACCAGAAGCGCACAAGCACCACAGGACCTTGCCACCGAACTTTTGCGGTCCATTAAAAGGAGGCACGCTATAATATCACTTTCATCTTTTTACCCGACTGCGTCAGAAGGAGGGTTATGTTTTTTAAACGCGCTATTCCAACGTTACTATACAAAATATCATTAATCGCCACTCCTAATCGCAATAATCTGTTTCAGTCAGACCGAAATACTTTGTGCCTTGTATCCATCGATCGCAATTTGCGAGGTAACAGGTGCTTGCATTGAACAAGTGCATAATTGGGAACTGACTTAAATATTAATGTTATGCGAGGAATATGTTGGCGGTGGTCCAGCGCGCGGTTATTGACATGACCGGGCGGCCAGCTTCTTGTATGCTGGGCGAAGTGATATGTCATGTATGCCCGGGCCTGCGTGAATCACATATAGAGTAACCGAACGTCAGGATTTCCAGGCACTAGGTTAAGGTACCGGCTGCACTTGTAAATATCAAGACATCTTAAACATTAAGTCCCAGTTGTACAACTTCTTGTGTTATTATTTTCTAAAGTTTACGCGAACACTAAATATTAAAATAATTCGAATGACCCTTTGCAGGGTCCGTGGTCACAGGGAGACTGACCGACTTCTCGTATTGTGTCTGATAGCGTTTACATACATTTTGTCCCAGTCGAGAATAATGTACATACGCCTGCATATCGGAATCAAAATCAGTATTATTTATTTGTGAGATGTAGATTAGTATCTCGTCCAATGATAAAAATTGATAAATTTGTTAGTTTCACTACATTTCCACCTTGGATAAGGTTTTTAGATAACATTTTGTCTAAACCTTAGTAAAAGTTTAGACAAAATGGCAAAATGCAAGGTAAATGTTTTTGAACTTTATTAAATAAATTTGACAGTTTTGGATAGGTGGATATGCATCTGTACTGTACTATACTGATAAGAGCTCGAGTGCGCGAATACCAGACACAATGGAATTTTATTTATTGTCGGCCATCTGGTGGTTGATCGACGCTCAAGGGGTTAATAGCATATTGTTGTTTCCGTCAATAAGAGGTAAAATTGCTCACTGCCTGTCCTGCTGTCAACCACTTGGAAACTCCTGAGTGGTTAAGGATTCTGAATACATCTAGAATTTATCTTTTAGAGGACTGTATCACCAAAATCATCTGCATAGCTAGACTGTGCATGTTTCATAGTGTATGATATCACTACTGTACACATATAGTGGACACGTTTACGCAAACTTTTATAATTGAATATATGAATATTGTTAATGTTATCTAACAATGTAATTTCATCAACAAAATCCTTAATTAATTATTAAACGTCTAATCCATTGATATCTGATATGCCAACCATGAGTCATTCGTTTATCACAAAGAGATCACTGCATGAAGGTCGATATCATTATCATTATCGAGCTAATGATATAGTATAGAGCTCCAAATTGTTTTGCAGGCCATGAGGTGGTGGGTAGGCTGAAAATGCAGCTGAGATATAGAGAGAGAGGTGAAACAGAAGTGGCTCGTAAGTGTGTGTGAATGTGTGATTCTTCCTTGTGATTTCTTCTTGTTGTACAGTAGATACAGAAAACTTTGTTCAAAACACTTACATAAATGAAATACTACGAACGTCAAAGCGTAGTTAGATAATATAGCTGTGGTTTGCGTTTATATGTAATGATGAGCTACTTAGTGAAAAAAAACTGCAGTATCATAGCTCAAAAAAAGACTATTAAGCTGCTCCGGCACAGCGAAGCGTGCAGCGTCTTTTTTTGTTAAATAAAAGACTTATTTTAGAATTACGTCTAATAAGCGCCTGTCTTACTTTGTTAGTATTCTTTTATTAGTTCGGTATCATGTTTCTATGTATACAGTTTGTAATTTTTGTTAGTGTTTTACAAAAGAATTATTGTTTACGACATTAAAGTTAAAGGTTTTTCTGCATGTAAGTACGTATGTATTACCTCTATTGAATTTTGTATCTTCTATTCTATATAACATCTTTCTACGACTTTTAATCCTCAGACATAGTGAGTTATAGTCTAAAATTGTATTATTATATGTATCATTATAATCATCATTTCAGTCCGTACGCACCCACTGCTAATATGTATACTTATTATAAAAATATATTTTCTTTTCCTGTCTGCATGTATACCGTATGCCGTATTTATTGAAATTGTTGTCGTGTGGCAATATTAAAATCATTTGATGAATTACATTTACCATTCACAATGACAAATACATTACTCGAAAATTTGCAAGCTGATGGCGGATCTACAAGGAATTCAAATAAGGATTTTTTTGTAGAATTAATGCTCAATGTAACCTTTTTAGATCAACATTCAACAACATTCTTTGATTGGGTAAATCTTTATTACATGTTTTTATACATGGAATACAAAATCAGCCCTTGTGTTTAAAGTTCTATTACGAAAATCGTTGGCCCGGTTGGCATCATTGATGATATAATCTTTCCAAATTCCAGTGCTCCTCCAATCTTCACAAAAGCACTTGAACCGTTTATTCTTTCTAATTGGGAATAAGCACCTAGTAACATAGCAGCCTAATTCTTTATCCTCCACTCGCTATTAAAGCAGCTTTCATTAGGCCGGTCATCAAAAACATTGTACGCTAAATACTTGCGTTGGTATACCGTAAACACGCAATGTAACATGTTTATCTGTGATTATACACATATATATTGTGATACTGCCGCTCTCGAGATTATGTCAATTACCAATATATGATTACTTAGTAACCTACCTATATTTTTTTCATTTCAAAAAAGTGCTGACGAAGACGGACGTCACTGTTTATAAAGACTACAGCAAAAAAGATTTTGCTAAGTAATCATATTATTTGACGTCTGTGAGTAGGTTCTTTCCTAGTTCTCTCGCAGATAGATAAATAGCCCCCAGTCTGACAAAACATAACAAAAGTTGAGAATGAGTCTAGTATTCATGATCTTCTAATTGTTTGTAAAACTACCTACAATGTTTGAGGAGTTAAATGAAACGCCTACGGTGATCCGTACACTCTTTTAGGTATTTTATATGTTTTCTTATCGTGTAATCATATAAAATAAACACAGATATTGTTTATTTTTAATATCTTAATGTTATTTTCCATTCACAATGAAACATCTTATCTATGTTTAATTAATAGAATTTGTATAAATACCAACCAATTTCAAGGCTAGTCATCTTTTTAAAGTGCTATTTTCAGTTTTGACAAAGTATCCATCTGAATCTGAGGCAGTTTTTTTGTAAAAGTTATGTTTTCGAGTATTGAATGATGATGATGATATAATATATATAATAATAATGATCTATAATTTTTATAGTAGATTTTAAATAACTTACGGAAATAATTGATAAATTGTTTAATCTCTTATAATTGAGAGTTTCAAAAGTTAATAATTTTAAGTGAGTGTGTGTATGTATTCGCGAAACCCGCGTCAGCTGCCAATAAAAAAGATCTGTCTAACGAACCCGAAGCCACTTATCTGCGCTAACCGCAGCGCTTGACCTTCGCGCTCATAACTTCCGCGCAACAATGAATAGAGACTTAGTGCCTATTCTCGTACGTACAACCTCATTGAACTATAGAAAAATACTATAATCTGAAGCTAGAGAAATGTAGCGCTGGTGATATGACCTGCACAGAACTTGTATGAATTACTGTTCCCTATTTCTGCTTCCTCTCGATGGATGGATCGAGGAGCTCGATGGCGCAGTGGTTAACGCGCCCGGTCTGCGAGTGCTGAGGTTAAGCAACTTTCGCAAAGGCCGGTCATCGGATGGATGACTAAAAATTTATCATCTCGAGCTCCTCCGTGCTTCAGAAGGCACATAAGCCGTTGGTCCCGGCAGCATTAGCAGTCGTTAACAACCACCAATCCGCACTGGGCCCGCGTGGTGGTTTATAGCCCGTTCGCCCTATCCATCCATAGGGAAGGCTTGTGCCCCAGCAGTGGGGACATAAATGAGCTGATGATGATGATGATGATGATGATCTTTTCTGTTACCAAGCTACTGTCCCGCATTCTTATGTTCCGGTTTTGTGCTAAGAAGAGAACTAAGCATAAAGGAATAACAATTGCAGCTTCAAGGTCGGCAAGTGCGAGTTACCTATACGCCAAAACCAAAACATGCTCACTTTACTGGTAACAATCTGGCTGGAGAATCCTGATGAATCTAGTAAAACACTGCGGGTCACATCATATCATGTCCAAGTCCAACCCTACCAGAAACCGCTGTCCTTAGATGAAAAACACATCGCTTTCTAAGCTGAAGTGTCCTTCAAGATCGTCGCCTTCTACCATCATTCAATGAAGTTGTAATGTCTAACAGAAACTATGCATCAACATGATTTACGTTGCCAGCATTATTTCCAAGCAAGTGATCAGAGTCCGCGACGGGCGGACGCATCAACAGAAACCGTACCCGCCCATTGCCGTGCGTGCAAACAAAGCCGGATATTGGCAACACAACAATGTTCAGCCGAAGGCCATTTTATAACGGATTATTATTCTCAGTTTGATGGAAACGTTTTGATCAATCATGTATTAAGTTTTCTGTCTCATCTGTCACTGTCGTAGACCTTGTTCGCTATTCCTGAAATTAAAATTGTGTATTGATCGACGTTATTTATTAAAGAATTATCGTGAACATCCGCTCTCCTCCACCCATATATTTTTATCAAACAAACTACTTACAAAATATAGGACAAATCACATTATTTATGAGATGAAACTTCGATAAAAATTTGTTTGCCAGAACTGTACATTGGTTGTTACAAGGCACATTCTTATCATAATGACAAATAATATCAATAATAAATTAAAATGTTTCTTAAACACTGGACTTGTAAAAAACAGTCGTTGTCAAGTTTCTTGTTGCTTCTTTTCTCGATATAAGATCCAACTTTGAGTTGGCGAAGCCCAGTTTTAACATTCAATAAATGCTTTGGTAAAAATACAATTTGAATCAAAAGTCTTTTTGTGCATACAATTAGCATGGTTCTAAGGTGGAATTCCGTATTTGTACATAGGTAGGTAGGTAGTCAGTAGCGTTATGTGTAAACGGGTATAATGAAGGGTCATTTACACCAGCACAGTCGTCATTCAGCAATTTGAAACGAGAAATACTGGCTACTGCACGTGTTCTCATTAAATATGTAAGGCCGGTCAGTCGTGGCCATTTCCATGAACGCCATCGTTTATTACCATACTGAATATATCTGTAATTTCTTTTGTTAAACTGTACTGTTGTACTGAAGTTTAAAACGTCATCCATCACCATCTACAGCCCGTATCTATGCACTGCTGAGCATAGGCCTCTTCCAAGTTACGCCATTCCCTTCTGTTTTGAGCTGCTCGCACCCAGGTTTTTTCAGCGACCAGCTCTATATCTCTGGCCCATCTACCAGGTGGTCGGCCATCGCTAACAAAAGTTTGAAAGGTACTGTGTTCAAAACAATACCTCCTTTTTAACCTCAGTGGTTGTAAGGAGGAGGAGCGAGAGGTATTAAGACGGATTTGATATTTAGTTGTAGATTAAAAAGATATTTAAACAGTGTAAAAGACTTAAGGAAATCGGTACACACAATAACCGGTCTCTTTGGCCCGTTAAGCAAATCGCCATCGGCTATATTGACCGCTCTCCGCTCAGCAAGCCGCCGGCAATTGGACGCCAGCCATCATGAGTGATTAAAAATAAATGAATTATTCATAACTTCGCACTTTCTTCTTAACATTTGTTATAAAATACTTTGCAATGTACCAACTAATCAGCGATCAATTGTTCTTTATCGATGCATTCGACCTTTGGCTAGTCGCACTTATGCATTGTATATTGTATATATCATGATCGCGATCTGGGGCTCAATTACCGATTTAATCTCTGTCAGTTTAAATTGTATATTCAATTTAGAAACATACCCATTTAAAATAAGTAGGCTTGCTCTTTTTAAAGACGCAGTGTAGACCTCTAACAAAGTGGTCCAACGATTTGGTGAAGGTCGCGGGTAGCGTCTGAATTGCAGCAACACAGAACCGGTCATTGTGGACATCCTTGGGGAAGACCTTTGTCCAGCAGTGGACGTCCTTTAGCCTAGATGTTGATGATGATAAACTTGATTCTATTTCGTTGTTAA
Source organism: Eudonia mercurella (assembly GCA_963082485.1). Classification (NCBI taxonomy): domain Eukaryota; kingdom Metazoa; phylum Arthropoda; class Insecta; order Lepidoptera; family Crambidae; genus Eudonia; species Eudonia mercurella. The sequence goes on from OY720041.1 coordinate 16,783,832, forward strand.
AATGTAAACTTACCATTATCGTCTTGAACACCATTTGTCTTACTTGTTAAGTGTTTTGCAAACACGTACGAATACACAAGCCGAGTACCTTTCACATGGCCACGCACATAAGGATGACCTCGATACAAATCTGTATGATCTCCCAATCGCTTGTTGAGCTGCTGTTGTAAGTTGCCAGTTTAGCACTTCTTAATTAACCAGTTATTAGATCCTACCACTGATTCGGAAAGCGCTTGGCCTTCGTCTCACGCGGTGGCTGACCAAGAATTCTGCTGGGAGCCGTTTTATATACTCCGATACCCTCAACTCTTTTTTACAACTGCAATAACACTGCAATAATGTTGACGATTCAGAGAAGCATTCTGTTCAAGATGCATTCTCTACAAGGACGTTACTTCTTGATGCCCGCGGGAGCTTTGAATGACAAAGATGAAAGGTGCATTGAATGACAAAGATTTTAGTAAATACGATTTATTAATGTCCACTATCGTGTGTAGTGGCTCGATTTTGACAATTTTCCCAAAATTCTAATATCAAAATCAGGCTACCGACATGGGTGCTATTGAGTTGAGACATTATTGAATTAGCGGACTTGAGACCTTAATGGTAGGTGATGACAAGGCCGATGTGAAAGCGCGCTTTACCCGTAATCGTTAGCTGCCGAAGAACTGGCTACTTTATCTTTAACAACAATGATTAGATAATATGCCGGAAGCTTAAAATAATCCTTTCCACCAACCAAATCAAAACATAGTAGGTACATAAACCGAGTGCATTCATATATAACCCGCTTGGGAATCCAACCCGGACCTCTGGGTGATCTAGCGAGCTCGTGTACTTTTATTAACCGTTCATTGAAGCATATCACATCTCTTGTTCGTAATCACCTTTAATATTTTTAAATTTAATACATACCTATGTACATAGTTTTTTTTAAATTTATATTAATATCTAAGAAAAAATTAACGGGATTATTACCATGTTTTTTGTTGTGTTTGAGTATCCGTATCGGTCCATATATAAATATCGGATACTCAAACACAACAAAAAACATGGTAATAATCCCGTTAATAATATTTATTCTAATGTAAGTGACCATGATAGTTTAAAAAGTTATATTATATTAATATCGCCTAACGCCAATTTAGCATTGCACATTGAACCCGCTTAATAATAAGATAGCTTATTTAAATCGGCAAGTACATAAACTGGTTTCGCAACCGCAGACGCTTCGAAGGTCTTCACTTGTATTGCCACCAAACTTATAGTAATCCAGTCACTTTCGCCGGCCGGTGCAGCAAGCGATATCCATGGGAGAATCTGGTGAGAGCCGCGACATCCATCATGTGTGGTGCCGGGATTTGGCACGCCATTCATTGGCATCGCCATCCGTTTCATGTCATAGACCTAAAAATGTCTAAAGCTGTCTTTTATAGGTTTTGTTTAAATATTTGAATTCGTATATTTTATAAAAACACTAGCTGTGCCCTGCGGTTTCACCCGCGTTAATTAGCGACTGTTCCACTCCTATTAGTCATAGCGTGATGTAATATAGCCTATAGCCTTCCTCAATAAATGGACTATTTAACACAAAAAGAATTTTTCAATTCGAACCAGTAGTTCCTGAGATTAGCGCGTTCAAACAAACAAACAAACAAACTCTTCAGCTTTATAATATTAGTATAGATTATAGTATAGTTTTTTGTACTTAAAACACAAATGCAGTTTTTTTTCTTTATTCTATTTTTTTTGAGACTTTAAACATGCCATGTCAGTTCCACCCATCATAACTTATACTTACAACATCAAACTTATTTACTAGTACTTAAATAACTTAATTTATGATTAACAATATAGTAAAGCAATATCAATCATCGGCGGTTCACCAACAAAATGCAGTTTAAAACTCGATCTAACAATGTTCGCATTACTTTTTTTTCTCTACAAGAAACTTCTGCTAACAAACCTAAAGTAGAATGCTTATAACAATATATGAAAGTAAAAGTTAATTAATAAAAGTACAAAAAAATATTTACAGGAAAGAACTACAAATAACTGCCACTCTTATAATCATAAGCTCCCATTACATTTTAGTGTTTGCTCTAGTTTCGTTTCAAATGTCTGGAGTTACACGGTAATCTCTGAATATATTGCGGCGAAGGATAAGATACCTAACTTTATCCGTTTGTTTGTTAAGTCTATGGTTTAAGCAGAAGAGGTTGCGATAATATTATGGTATACGCTCGTAGTTATACAAGCGCCGTAAGTTTTCTGAAATGGACGGATCTTTTCCCACGATGCTATCGCCTGGGAAGGACGCACTGCACTGTCTTTTGCGGATGATTGTTAAGTCTGTATTAATGTTTTGATTGTTTCGAGCCAGCTGCCTTTAGTGTCACTCTTGAGATTCCTCCATTATTCTATTTGTTTTTCGAAACTTCATAGATTTCTCTATTATGAAGGTGCGTAAATTGAACACGCTAAACTACGATGCAATATTACGCTTTTTCGCATTACTGTAATCACAGGCTTGGGAAAGCTAAAGCCCACCAGCAATGCATCATAGTGGTGGGCTATTGCCCGATCTAGGCATGACATGGGAAGGCTTGAAAGAATGTTTTGATAATGATGATTTGAAATTTAACGGTTCCTTTACCCACAGCAGCGGTGACAGCGGCTCCAGCGGCGGCGGCGCCTGCGCCTGCGCATGCGCATGCGCCGCGCACCGGGCCATGTGGGATCCAGGTGGTGAACACCGGGCCCGACCACACGTTTCTACTGGATGAGACGGCGCTCAGCGAGCTGCTGCTGCGCGACGACATCAAGGATCGCGATGTCGTCGTCATCTCCGTCGCCGGCGCCTTCCGCAAGGGCAAGTCCTTCCTGCTCGACTTCTTCCTCAGATATATGCACCACAAGGTGAGTCAATACTCCTGAGTGCCTAATGCTTCAAGTTTTATTTGTCATTTGATAACGTGTAACGAGAATTTGTAAAGCATCGAAATGACGCCCTCTCGGCGACTAAATGGGCGAGTCAAAATTTGCCATATAAATTCACGTTTTGTTAAGGTATGATACCGTAGCCGGCTGCCAGGTAATGAAGTCTCACTAAAGATTTACTAACAAAGTTACAATTTGGCTGTTTAAAAGCATATCGCAAAAACGCTAGTATAAGCGTTAACCCTTAAAGATTTTTTAAAGTCCTCGTATAGCAGATGCTTACAACCTGGAAGGAACCTACATTCAAAATTTTCATGTTGAAAGTTTTATAGTTCCTACAATATCGTGAAAAATAATAAGTCAGTCAGTACGTGAGTAGTATGTCGTGATAATACTTATGTAAATAAATGCCTATAATAATAAGTGTAGTGAAGTAAATGTGACATTGCCTATAAAATTTTACAGAATGCGTGATTTTTGTTTTTACACACATAACTTTGATAATAATTTTATCACTTGGTGCATATAAAATTGCAAACGTTTCACAATTACTTTGATCGTAACTCCATTATTATTGCTTGCACGGAAAACGTGATACAGGTAAAATTATAAGACCCAAAATAACAACGATGCGTTATTTATTATTGTCGTCTATCTCTATTTACCTCTGTTCTGAGATAAGCATTTGATAATGTATTGTAGATCACGTTATATGCGCAAAATGGGCGGACTGTGTTCGCAACAGATCTATACGTTTTGTAAAGTAGTTTATCATTGTGTTATTTGTACAAAATATGTTATCTTTTTGTTTTGATTTATTACTCGAATTTAGTATTTCTCAAGGCACATTGTTAGGTCTCTTGTTGTTGATAATATTTATTAACATTTTTGGGATAGCGATCGTCCTCATCGGAGGAGCTCGATGCCGCAGTGGTTAACGCGCCCGGTGTCGGTAACGCACGCGTCTGCGAGTGCTGAGGTTAAGCAACTTTCGCAAAGGCCGGTCATCGGATGGGTGACCTAAAATTTATCATCTCGAGCTCCTCCGTGCTTCGGAAGGCACGTAAAGTCGTTTGTCCCGGCTGCATTAGCAGTCGTTAACAACCACCAATCCGCACTGAGCCTGCGCTGTGGTTTATGGCCCGTTCTCCCTATCTATCCATAGGGAAGGCTCGTGCCCCAGCAGTGGGGACATAAAATGAGCTGATGATAATGATGATCGTCCTCATACAGATCGTGCAGATCCTGCATTGCAATCAGATTAATATGGTAAAATATCTTGTTGATTGGTATGTGAAAAAGACAATTATAATTATACTAAACTTAAGTTCTTTGGAATGAATACGTTAATGTCCAGACGTTCGATTCAGGGTCTTTCGATTCTCTATAAAATTATTAATAATCGGTGGGACGCTATAGATTTGTTGAGTCACTTATCAATCAAAACTTGTGGAAGTATGAGAAAATTTAAATTATTCTCTGTGCCTTACTGCAATAATAATGTTACTTTCAATGATCCATTATATCGAATGTGTAGATCTTATAACAATAATGTGAGCAACTTAGATATATTTTCTCAGAGTCTATACACATACATTAAAATTGTAAGTCAACATCACACTACAATCAATAATTTAGATTAATGATGTATTAAAAGTATGGTAACTGTTTTGTCATGTTGTAAGAATTTATGTCCTTATTTCTTTTAAATTGTTATTTTTTAATTGTTATTGAACTCTCTTTTTAGACTTTGTTTGTTAAAAGTATAAGTATTAAATATTTTCATTTGTTAAACTACTTATTCTATGTAAACGCGGTGCGCAACAATCACCGGAATTCAATTTTAATGTGAGAATTAGTTTACCTGTTGTGAATGTACTGAATTGTATTCTGTAGTTGTGCCAATTAATTAAATAAATAAATAAATATTTAAGCTTAGCTTAACTGGCCACCTCCAGCTATCTGAACACAACAATGCTGTTAAGATGGCATACTTAGAAATAATGGTGTAAGACACACTGAAAACAAGCCATATACCATAAATTAAACCTAGAACAGTATGAACTCTCGTCGCTGGGAATCGACTTTTAAAGCCTGATGATGGTATATGTAACTCAACTTAAAGTACTTGACTAAGAAGAGCCATGATAGCACAAGGCTTTGGTTGCAGTATGGGTCAGGGGGCGGCGGCGGCGACTGGCTGGGCGGCGACGAGGACCCGCTGGAGGGGTTCAGCTGGCGCGGTGGCTCGGAGCGGGACACTACGGGCATCCTCATGTGGTCAGAGATCTTCAAGGCTACGTTAGAAAACGGCGAAAAGGTTCGTTAGCATTTTGTTTAGTTAATTTATTTCATGCTACGATTACCTATATCTAAATACTCTAGGCTAGAGTCCAAGTAATTTGGTCTTATCTAAGCATTTCCTTCCACTTTGTGAAGAAATTTTAATCTTGTATACAATCATATATGATGCCCAGCTATTACATAATGGTAACGCGGCTTACTGTTATGGCAGCTTAGACGAAATATTCAAATATTCTGAAGCCTAACGAAGTACTTAAATACATACAGGTATTTTGTAAAATTGCACAAAATTTGAATTAGATATTTTTTTATAAGAAACAAAGTTAGGCTCATATTGATACGCTTATATTGATGGATAATTTAATAATATTTTTCCTACCAACCAGAAAGTGTTGAATAATTTCGGCGGGCTGGTTAGAACCACGATAGCTCAATTGGAAGAGCACCTAACCCGGAATGTCAGAAGGGTGCAATTTCAAATCCTGCTTGTGGATCGTTTTCAACATTAGTGATCGTTTCGTGATCGTTTTCAACATTAGTGTTTTTGTAACCTGCAATATGCTTGATAATGTTAAGACATTGTATAAAGAGTGCAAGCACATTTACTTTTTACTTTAACTTTAACTGTGTTGTGGGCCCTAAGTAGCAACTGTTCGGTGCAGGTGGCGATCATCCTGCTGGACACGCAGGGCGCGTTCGACAGCGAGTCCACGGTCCGCGACTGCGCCACCGTGTTCGCGCTCTCCACCATGCTGTCCTCCGTGCAGATCTACAACCTCTCGCAAAACATACAGGAGGACGACCTCCAGCACTTACAGGTGATTACGGCTTTCTTTTTTCTCTTAGAACTGGATGGGTTTTATTAAAAGGTGATGAGAAGTTTCACGAACGGCATGCACGCCGTGCCGCTGGACTTGAACCCGATGCTGCTTTCGTCATTTGATGTGCAGCTTGATGAGCAAAGTTTTGTTGCAATGGCATTAGGCCTATCCTAGTCATTCTCAAAACTCTATAAAATGTTTGATTTCAGTAAGAGCTACTAGTACTCGAGTTTTGTATCTTATGGTTATGTTCAGACTTTACAGCAGAGTAGTTAATGAATACAATTGCAAAAATGTTAATTTAGTAGCCAAAGTCCTGTCAAGAAATTGTCTGTACAGTCTCAGACTACATTTCTGCTTAATTGCAGTGCACACAATAAATAAAAAAATTGCTAGTGTCAATATTTTTTTACTTTTGGTTTTATAAATTGGAAAAGACGGTAAACTCTATTTAAGTTTTATAAAGTTATTAAATAGCAGTGATATAATAAATGCTTATGGATTTACATATTCCAAAGCAGTATGCGCTTGCGCACGCATTCTGCATTGTGTTAAGGAGTGTCTTTGTTGCAGCTGTTCACCGAATACGGGCGGCTCGCTTTAGAGGACAGCGGGCGGACGCCGTTCCAGCGGCTGCAGTTCTTGGTGCGCGACTGGAGCTTCCCCTACGAGGCGCCCTACGGGGCCGACGGCGGCCACACCATCCTGCAGCGAAGGCTCAAGGTGCGACAACGTTACTCAATCACTATCCCACAACTAGGCTTTTATCGTCATCATCAGCTCATTTTATGTCCCCACTGCTGGTGCACGAGCCTTTCTTATGGATGGAATCACCACTGGGATAACAGGCCATGAATTACCTTGCGGGCCCAGTTCGGATTGGTGGTTGTTAACGAATGCTAGTGCAGCCTAGACCAACAGGTCCAACTCAGCAGTAGCAGAATCGAGATGAAACCAACCGATGACCGGCCTTTGCGGAAGTTGTTTATCTTTAGCAATCGCAGATTGAGCGCGCTAACTACTACGCCGTCGAACTCCTCGCTGATATATTTTATTAATTTTCATATTTTTTTTAGAAAGTTACAGACAAATTGTTTTTATAACTAAGGTAAATAAATTAAGTCAATGTGTGTACAATAGACGTAACACAGTTATCAGTGAAATCTCCACAATTCATTAAGGGGGTGCCGCGCGGAATTTCGTAAATTTACGTGTTTTTAAGTCACTGGTGCTAGGCGCTGAATAGGTCATATACATTAAAAGGACTAGTGTAGGTTAGCTTGATCCTTTTTCAAGGTCATGGTTGTCTTGGAATTTGAAACAAATACCCAGAAACTGCATAAACAATACGTATAAGTAATGATAACTAAAAACTTATTTCTTCGGCAACTTTGTAAATATAGCACACGAAACAATAATCCGACATCAAAATGTTTGTATTGATATTCCGCAGAACACTGTTTTCTTATTTTTCAATTAAAAAATATGAATATGAAAATATTAAGACTTTTATTAATTTTTACCTAAACGCCTATGATTTTACGAAAGTCAACATTGCTCCAATTAAATCACCAGGCGCTTTTGCGGAAATATGTACTGTAAATGCTAGACGCACTTGTTTGTTTGGTGCGAGATGTCAACTTGTTGTCACTTTGGTATAGGTAACGAATTCAGTGTTTACGAGTTTTAGTGCTTTTAAGAAGTGAACGATGGGTAATCAGAGGAACATCCATTACCAGAGTGGAAAAACAAAACGACTTTACCGCAAAAAAGCTGAAAAAATGTTGTAAGTAGACTCCATTTGGAATTTATTTTTGTCAATTTTTTTTTGTTGAAGGTATAATTTTAGTTTATTGAAGTAATAATTTGTTTTAATTTGCGTATTTATAAATTAAATATATCTGGCTTTCAGGCAAAAAAAGAAATCTGCAAATTCAATGGAGTCAAATCTCGCACAGAGTAGTGCGACCGCAGAGCAAGCAGATATGTAAGTACAGTCTTTCTAATCTGTAATGTAAGTAGTAGTACAAGTAGCTAGTAGTCTAATCATGTCTCACTCAAAAAAAATGTACTGGATGAGGTTTATACAGGGTATTACAAAAAGGACCATAATATTTTAACACTGTAGAGGTGAACATAAGCAACAACTTTCGAGCCAAGTCGAATTCTTAAAAAAAATATTCCTTTAATTTTTAACCCCCGATTAGCTCTTTTATTTTAGATGGATGGATGAACGAATGGACAGATAGACGGATTCCATTATAAATATATGAAATTCTGCAACCATATAACTCAATGAAAACCTCGCGTATTCTGTAATTTATTAAAGTTTACATTAATCTTATTACAGCACACCTTTGGAAGAAATTCAATCATCCTCATGTAACCCAGATGGAGATAGTATCCAAATAATATCCAACCCAAATGGAGAAAATATCCAAAACGTAAATATTTTAAAAGTAATATTTAAAATAGAAATCACGACTCTAATTAAATTCATTTTATTAACAGGCCTATTATTCCAGGTTACTGACGAGGAAGAATTAATTGTGGATAAGGAAAATATACGTGAATATGAAACTACAATAAACGGCTATCGATTTATAGATTTCATGTACATGTTTGAGCAATGCCAAGAAGTTGCACATCATAATTCTCCATTTGGTTGCAACTTTAGCAATTTAAAAATAACTGGAGAATATAAAAATGGTTTTTATTCCCTTTTTTACATGGAATGCAATATGTGTAATGCCAAATTAAAATTGGAGAATTACAGAAAACCAAAAAGCAATGAACTGACACTTAATCAAAATATAGTGAGCAGCTTTATGTCCATAGGTATGGGATATAGTGCTATGGAACAAGTGACAAGTACTCTTGATATACCTTGCATGTCGGAACATCTTTATGCCAAATGCCATGCTAAAATTTGTAAGCTCTGGGAACTTGCCAAAGGACAAAGCATAGAGGAAGCAGCTAAAGAAGAATTTGATCTGGCTGTGAAAAATGGCGATGTTAATGCAAACGGTATACCTATGATAACAATAGTAGCTGATGGATGTTGGGGTAAAAGATCCTACAGAAAAAACTATACGGCTTTGTCAGGAGCTGCAGTTATCATCGGCTACAGAACCAAAAAAGTTCTTTACATGGCTGTTAAAAACAAATATTGCATGGTCTGCGTGCGTGCTCAGAATCGCAATCTTCAAGTTTCGGAGCATGTGTGTTATAAAAATTACAATGGATCATCTAGCGGTATGGAGTCAACTGCCATAGTAGAAGGCTTCAAAAGTTCATTATCAACTCAAGGTCTTATTTATTCTAAACTTATAGCTGATGGTGATTCCAGCACTTACAAAAATATACTGGATGCCAAACCGTATGGCGCACTTGTTGTGGAAAAGATAGAATGCTCTAACCATATTCTCAGAAACTTTTGTACAAAACTGGATGAATTATCGAAGAATACATGTTACAAGTTAAAATGGCGGAAAATACTAGCACAAAATGTACTACGCTTACGGCGATCCGTTAAAGGGGCTGTAAATCATATTATTTCTCAAACTGATAAAACTTTTGCTGAAAAAGTTTTAGACTTGAAACAAGATTTGTTGAATGCACCTCATCACGTTTTCGGTGATCATTGCTCATGCAAGCCTTATTTTTGCAAATACATTTCGATAAATGTAGGCAATCAGATTGATAAAAATGTATTGCCAGAAATTAAATCAGATCCTATATTTGCTGCCCTAATGAAAATAATCTGTCGTTTGATCAATAATGCCAAAAGTTTGATGTATAATGTCAACAGTAATATTGCGGAGGTATACAATAGTATCGTAGCTAAAATAGTAGGAGGAAAGCGAATAAACTATTCACTTAGACAATCATACTCAGGGCGGTGTGCTGCATCTGTTGTTTCGTTTAACTCAAAAATGCCCCAAACATATATTTGCCAAAAAATTCTTAAAAAAAATCCTAATCCACATATTAAACGGCTAGAGTTGAGACGCAATACCAAACGAATGGCAAATTTAAGTCGCAAAATTACGAAATCATACTTTATCAAAGGTAATACAAAAAGTAACGACAAAGATTACGGTGACATGTGCCAAAGGCCTGATCTTAGTGAAGCCGATTTAAACTTTGCAAAATTTACGCATATGGCAAAAATACAGCTATCCGATGAGGATCGTCACGCACTTGAACGGCGCACTGTACTACAAGCTGATTCGGTTGAATGGCTTCAGGAGCGGAAGCTACGGCTTACTGCTTCTAATTTTGGAAAAATTTGTAAAAGAGGCCTTATAAAATGTGGGCCTCTTGTCAAAAATCTTTTGAATGTTAAAAGTGATTTAAGTCATATTAAATCCATTCAGCACGGGAAAGAACATGAACCGATCGCTCTCAATGCTCTTACTAATTTATTAAAAGAAAAAGACGGATTTGATGGTAATATTGCCAATTGCGGCTTATTTGTCGATCCAAAATTACCTTTTCTAGCTGGGAGTCCTGATGGCTTGTATAAAGATGATACGATTATCGAAGTTAAATGCCCGTACACAGCCAAAGAAATGACTGTAGAAGAGGGTATAAAAGAAAAGAAAATACATTTTTGGAAAGAGGATGACAGTGGGAATTTTGTTGTTAATAAAAAACATCACTGGTATTACCAAGTTCAGGGCCAGCTACATGTGACGAGGAGAACCGTTTGTATTTTCGCAGTTTGGACTAAGATGGGCATTAAAATTGAAAAAATTTTGAGAGATGATGACTTCTGGAGGCAAAATATGGAAGAAAAGTTAAGAAAATTTTACTTTGATTGTTTATTACCCGAAATTATAGATTCCAGATTAGATAGAAAAATGGAAATCAGGGAACCCGACTATATATTGCAGGCAATCGAAATAAAAGCGGGTATTAAAAAAAGAAAAGCAACTAACAATAATATTATGACGGCCAAACGTCGTAAATCCTAAAAAAATACCGATCATTCAAATCCTGAGTGGTGATACAGGGGTCTAAAATGTGTACTAAGTACGAGGAGCGTTCAATGTATTCTCGGTATCGGGGTGATTTACTAATAATGTTGGTAGTTCGTAATAATTAATTCTGTACTCCAACAATGAATAAAATATCTAGTTATGAACTGTTGTAATGCTTTTCGTTATTTTCATTCCTGCTTTCGTGTTTTACTTACTTACCTACGTTTTTATATGTATAATAGATAACATGTATACATGAGAACTAAGCGTCCATCTGATCTAATATATACGAGCGATTATGTCATGCTTAGACTGATTGTATAGAAATTATTATACATATAGCTATACCTATTTTTTGAACAAGATTTTTCATCTATTGTGGCTAGATAATTCGTAAATATTATTATACCTTATTATTATTACTATTCATGTGCCAAATACTACATACATTATTTCTTGGTCGAGTGGTTTGTACACCGTTTTTCATAGTGTCACCATCTCTGAGGTCCCGGGTTCGATCCCCGGTCGGGTCAATTTAGAAATTACTATTTTTCTAAATTGTCTCGGGTCTGGGTGTTTTCTATGTATAATAAGTATGTATTTAAGTATTTTAAGTATGTTTATCCGTTGTCTAGTAACCATTCGAGTTTCATAACGAAGCTTCTCTTGGGCTAGATAATTTGTGTGAGTGTAGGAAAGTTTATTTATTTATTTATTTATTTATTTATTCCCTAAGCAAAATTATATTATCAAAATAAAAATGTATTTACTCTGCGTAGAGCTTACTCTGTACAGTTATTAGTGTGCGTGCGTATTCATGTCGTGCGCCGTTGTCACACCACTGTCACGCGTCACTCGCTCGCTATATGCCAAAACTCGCAGTTTTTCGTCCGCGCTGCACCCTCTTAAAACAGACAAATAGTTACAGGACAAAGGACAATATAAATGAACAGAGCTATGTTTATTATTATAAAACTATTTAAAAACTTAAGTGATAGCAAAAAGTTACAAGATAAACATTAATTCATTAATTCTCGTATTTGATTTTTAAACTGTAAAATGTAGTATTTTACAGTTTAAATATATCTACAGAAGTGAATCTCTTGTTATATTCTTGACAAGATCTAAACAAAAAGGTATTACCAGCATAATGTCTAGTGCTGGTAGTGGGCAGAGAAAACAAAACAAGTAAAGCTTACATTCTGGGTCAACTTATTTTGTTAAAAAAACACAAATGTTGAAAAAAATTTCACGAGCAGGCTTGAACCTGCACCCTTTTGACATACCGGGTCAGGTGCTCTTCCAATTGAGCTATCGTGGTTCTAACCAGCCCGCCGAAATTATTCAACACTTTTAACTTTAAAAGCCTCAAAACGCTCATTCAATGTCAACAACTACCGTCACTAACATTCGATCATAATATTTTTACCAATATTAAAGATCAGTTTAGAAGTAAGCAAGCTATTTATAAAATGTTCAAATAATTTTAAACGCACATATTGTTGCGAACAAATCCTGCTCGTGGAAATTTTTTCAACATTCGTGTTTTTGTAATTTGTAAAAAGTTTTGAATAATTTCGGCGGGCTGCTGATTAGAACCACGATAGCTCAATTGGAAGAGCACCTGACCCGGTATGTCAGAAGAGTGCAGGTTCCAATCCTGCTCATGGAAATTTTTTCAACATTTGTGTTTTTATAATTTGTTCGAAACAAAATTTGCGTTAAAAATTATTTGAACATTTTACACCTTATTTTGTGTTTTCGTGTTTTCACGATTGTGTTGCGAGTTGCGAGCGTGTATGTACATATTTGTGTGTTCAGCTGTCGGACAAGCAGCACCCCGAGCTGCAGTCGCTGCGCAAGCACATCGCGGCGTGCTTCAGCGAGATCGCGTGCTTCCTCATGCCGCACCCCGGCCTGCGCGTCGCCACCAACCCGCACTTCGACGGCCGGCTCGCAGGTACCTTGCTATTTCAGAACCAGAACATATAAATAATTGGATAGATTTAACTTGTTTTGCACAAATACAAAACTTAAAATTGAATTTAAATTAAATAACGTAGAAAGAACTATCTTAATACTTTATTGTACATAGAAATTACAGTTTCAATTGCACATTATAAAATACATATACAGGGGTGAGCTTATCTCTAGAAGAGATCTATGAGTTACAATTGGTGATTTTATGCTTAAGGCTTGTCTTTAAAAAGTATCATACTATGACCGTAGTAGGAATGTGTTAGTTACAAATTAAAACTTGTAACTCGGTCGAATTGTCGGGAATACAGGTATGATACCTTTTACTAATTAGTTTGCATTGTTTAAATTCTTTGATAACTGTGGAACGCCAAAGTTTAAAAGTGTAAATTGAAATGTTTCGTACAGCAGATCTATAGCTAGAAGTCCGTTGAAAACAGTACGTTGAACTGTCGCATTTTCCACCAGACATCGAGCCGGAGTTCAAGCGGTCTCTGCAGCAGCTGGTGCCGATGCTGCTGGCGCCGCACAACTTGGTGCCCAAGCTCATCAACGGGCAGCGCGTGCGCGCCAAGGACCTGGTGCAGTACTTCAAGTCCTACATGCACATCTACAAGGGCAACGAGCTGCCCGAGCCCAAGAGCATGCTTGTGGTGAGTGGATGTTATAAAATACGTTGAAAATCCGGCTCGAAGGACCATATGAAACGTAGAATACTAACGCTGCCCGCCCACGACCGGGTTTTTGTAAGACCGATAACCGGGCCGATCTTTTCGACTACTTTTGTGACCGACTCAATGCACACGTCCGTCACTTTGTCCTTCCTTTCAAGCAGATAAGACCGTATAATACGTTTGATATTGAAAATATTTTTCTCAATATTGGATCACTCGCTGCTACAATAGAGTGACTTTACGTTAATATGTTTGTTAAAGAAAATTATTGAAATCATTATAATATTTTATTATGTATATAAAATCTCTACTCAAGAATGGTTGATAAAGATTTATTTAAAAATATATTTACTAATCCGCATCGGGCCAACGTGAAGTTGGGTCCCGATCTCCCTATTGTGCTATTATAGCAATAGTGTGCTCGTCGATGTTTGAAAGTCAAAGCTTGGCGTTAGACGTTTATAAACTGACGATTGAAGTCTACTGTACAAAACACAAACTCAACAGGCGACAGCGGAAGCTAACAACTTAACAGCGGTGGCGGAGGCCAAAGAAGTGTACACCACGCTGATGGAGGAGGTGTGCGGCGGGGCGAAGCCCTACCTGCAGGGGCAGCTGCTGGAGGCCGAGCACGCGCGCGTGCGGGACAAGGCGCTGCACGCCTTCCACGCCAAGCGCAAGATGGGCGGCACCGAGTTCAGCCAGTCCTACTGCGAGCAGCTCGTGCAGGTATCAGCATCGTCATCAGATCATTTTTTGATGTGTAACATCTTTTCGCTCGCTTTCTATATAAGCAATTTGTGGGAGTGATTTCGTGTAATGGGACGGAAGTATGTGTAACAGTGTAACAGGAAGTCGGGGAAGCGCGCGAGCGCGCGCCATTTTGTAAATTTAAAATCGATATTATGAACATGACATATTATTACTATATGTGACATATTATGTCTTCTAATGAGTATTTACTGCATTTATTTTATAGTTATAAAATGATGTAATACCTGATCCATTTTTTTCAGAATATAATGTTAAAATTACTTATTACTAAGGTGAGATGTCAAATGTACACATCATATGCGACTACTGTAAGGCTCGCTCGTTTTTTATTTTAATGTCCCACTGCTGGGGCACGTGCCTTGCGCACGGATGGATAGGGAGATATCGTGCTCGTGCAGGTATCGTTTTGGACAATTTTGGATACAAATTTAATTAGAATTAGAATTCTTATTAACCTACAATGTTTTTAGTTATTTGTCAGTATCTAATATGTGTTGCTAATAATCCCGTTAATATTTATTATTCTAATGTAAGTGACTGTGTTAGTTTATCAAGTTACAAATGTTGTAATATGCCTTTAAATTTATATGTTTTCTGGCCCGAAGCTATATAGTTCATATACTTCTATGCCCTACAATTTTACCGAATCTGGCATCTAGTACTATTAAAATGTTATCTCGACTATCACGTTATTAATCTTTGAGCGATGCCTGGTCACTGAACGCGTGTAGGGATCCCATTGGTACATCAGGTCGGGGTCCCCACTGTAGGAAAGCCTGGTGGTAGGATGGAATGTCACATTGAGGAAGGCCAAAGGGAAGATCTTCCTCCGAGCTGGGTGGTATAGCTCTGGTGGTATATAAATATATAAACATGTAGAATCCCTACACGCGTAAGCAAATTGAAATATCCCAAGCTCATCCCATGTTTCGGAAGACACGTAAAACTTCGGTTGCCGTATGAAAGACGCTATACTTCTTAGGCTAGCATGGTGGGTCCCAGCCCAATCTCGACCCCTACGTTTATAGGCTAATTGTGTGAATCGTCCGTTTGTCGCGCAGGACCTGGAAGACCAGTTCCAGCAGTTCCGCGCGCACAACGAGAGCAAGAACATCTTCAAGGCGGCGCGCACGCCGTCGGTGTTCTTCGCGGCGGCGCTGGTGTTCTACGTGGCGTCGGGCGTGCTCGGGCTGCTCGGGCTGTACGCGCTCGCCAACCTCGCCAACCTCTGCATGGGGCTGGCGCTGCTCACCCTCGTGCTGTGGGCCTACATCAGGTACAATTATCTATACTAATATAATAAAGCTGAAGAGTTTGTTTTTTTGTTTGAACGCGCTGATCTCTTGAACTACCAGTCGGATTTGAAGAATTATTTTTGCATTTGATAGTTTAATCTCTGTGGAAGGCTATAGGCTATTTACCATCATGATATGACCCTTTAAAAAGTCAGAAAAAAGGCTAAACAAATACGAAGTACGCGATGCGATGCGGTGGGTCGGGGAGCAGCTAATTATCATATAAACTTTGCACACAATAATAAAAAACAGATACAAATTAATTGATACAGTGACGGAGTACAAAATTGCTAACGTACGATCTCTTCCAGGCAACCATGGGTGATAAAAAATAATAAAAGAAATAAGATAAATATAAGTCCAAGTAAAGAAAGTACCGACAGCGAAGTGCCAATAACATATTTTTCGAGTACTCTTTGTTATTGTACTTTTCAATGATTCGGTGGACTTGATCGATCATACTAAACAAGCGTTATTAGGGTCTACAAATAAACAAAAAATAAGCTCCGAATAGTTATTCCGTGTTTTGTCTCTTTTACTCTATTTTGAAATGACGTTTACACGACAGGAACAAAACACGGAATAACTATTCGGACCTTATTCTTTGTTTATTTGTAAGGCCCATTATGTTATTAAATATGGTTTAAAATATAAGAAAAAGTAATTGAGCATGTTTGTTTCTATGTTCAGGTACAGCGGTGAAATGCGGGAGCTGGGCGTGACTATAGACGATGTCGCAAACTGCTTATGGGATAATGTGAGTGATTTGTAATGTTATTTTGTTTTTCAAATGTCTAAAAGTTATGTTCATGTATCAGATATCATTTATTTAGCCGAAAGTAATTATATAGCTGTATATCATCGTTCGTAAAATTCTTTTTTTTTTAATTGTTATTAATGAAATGTACTTTTTTTTATCCATTTGCATCGGCAATCAGTCGCAAGACTAAGCTGATATGTTGAGTTACAGCTGTCTTGAAAGTGAAAAAGCCAGCGCCTCATCAGTCCTATTACAGAATATTTTTCCTTTTTAGTCTCTTTACAATTAAGGAAGGCTTTAGGAGCTGAGTAGCCAAGGGATTTGGATGGGAGGACAGACGTTTTAGGTATTCCTGTCTATGCTTCTCTATTTCAGTTTGAATAGTGGGTACATGAATCATACGTGAATGTTTAGTATTCATGAATCTTGTCATTTCTAGAGAACCACGGAGCGTTTACTATAGTACACAGGATGCTATTATAAACACGTTGAAGATACATTATGTGACTTCTGCTGGCAGTACCCCATAGCGGAATGCCATACGTCCAAATAGGTTTTATAACAGCATTGTATATTAGGAGTTTGTTGTCCACAGAAAGTATTGAGTTCCTCCCTATGAGCCAATGGAGATTCCTAAATTTCAGATTTGTCTCATCTCTTTTCTTTTTTATATGAGTTTCCCATGTGAGCCTTCGGTCAAGATGAAAACCCAAGTACTTCATGCTGTCTGTTTCCGACAGGTATTCAGTGCCCAATTTGACAGGTGGCCAATTATCCTTTCTCATCGTGAAGGTTATGTGATTTGACTTTTGGACACTTGCTTGTATGCGCCATTTTTGCAACCATGCTGCCGTTTTATCTAAAAAGGAGTTGTAATTTGTTGCTAGCCTCCAATGCAGATGTGTCGCTTGAGGAATGCTACATCGTCAGCATATGTTGCAACGGCCACATCTTTGGATGTAGGAAGGTCTGATGTAAAAATATTATACAGTACAAAGCCGAGGACCGAGCCCTGAGGAACCTCAATTTTGTATAGAGTAAATCTGACATCTCCCTGTTTTACTTGAAATTTTCTATCTGATAAATAAGATTTGATTATTAAATACACATAGTGAGAAAGTTTATCTTTCACTTTGTACAATAGTCCCTTAAGCCAAACCCTGTCAAATGCTTGTCTAAAAATACGTACGTCTAAAAATGTCTGAGTATGCTCTCTTATCTTGAGTTTTAGGGACCGCTCTTTTCGACTGTGTCCTTAGCGTTGCTTTGGTTTGATAGTCGAGTAGATGTCTTAGCACGGTTGCCTTTTCTAGTCAGGAGTTCCTTGTAGACTTGGCATCCTTTGTAATTTGCTGGATTTGACATGTGCACAGCGCGCATTTAGCAGGAGTGTTTCGGTCCTTCTTTAAACAATCAGAAGTTCTGTGACCATCTCCGCATACGTTCGGGAACAAAGTGTCACTTCTGCAATTTTTAAATAAAAACGACCTAAATATGCAGCAAAAACCGCGATAATCGACTTTATACGCTCATCTCGTCCCAGACATCACTGTAATAGGACGTGTTGGAAATATTTCTAAATTTTTATTTAATAAATCAATATTTGTTGTGGTGCCTCGGGCTTCGCCCCTCTGATTCTACTTTGACGGCGACGAAGTCCTAAATTGGTGAAAATCTTGAAAAAAATATTTTTCGACATCTGCGGGGTTCGAACCGGCGTCTCGGTGAGTGTTGTACCGAGTGTCTTATCCGCTGGGCCACGGGAGCTTTAGCACAATCGACGAAATTAGTGACTACATACTACAGAATTCCCGCTACCACTGTATCTGACTATCATCGAGTATACTTTGGCACTGTTGTGTTGCGTCGGGTGGAGATTTGTGTAGCAAGCTACTACAGCAACATGAATTGTGCTGCGTGCCGTGCCACCATTGAGGAGGGAGGTGTCGACGTACTGGATTGTACACGCTGTAACGCCACCTATCACAGGTTATGCATTAATATTCCCTCAGGAAACCTGTCTAAGGCATGTATAGAGAGTTGGATCTGTCCGGATTGTTTAAGGAAGCAGCCAAAGTCCGGAAATTCTAATACTCCGGTTAGGTCAGCGGTGGCGTCGGCGCAGTCTACTAATGTAACACTTCGAAATAAACCTGGCATTAAGAAACAACAGAGTGCAAAGTCGCCTATTTCTAGCGAGGTAACAGCCAGTGACGCTGCGGACATTCGGGTAATAATACGAGAAGAAATGCAACGTGTAATTGCAAATTGTCTGAAAGAACTCACTTCTAAAATTGAATCTAGAATGCAAGCGTTGAGTGACCAGGTTAACGAATTCAAGGAGTCCTTGTCCTTCTTTAACGGCCAGTTCGAAAGTATTAAAATTGAAATGGCTGGTTACAAGTCTAATATAAATTCACTAGAGAAAGAAAATGAAGCATTACGTGCAAGAGTTTCATCTTTAACCTCTAACCATAGCAAGTTGGACCTTATTTCCCGTGCCAATAATTTAGAGCTACAATGTGTGCCTGAGAGAAGATCTGAAAATGTTATTGATTTGGTTAAAAAGTTGGGAAAGACTATTAACCATCCAATAGTCGACAATGATGTATTTTATTGCTCTCGTGTAGCCAAAATGAATACTCAGTCATCGAGACCTCGATCAATTCTGGTTAAGTTTAGTCATCCACGCGTAAGGGACGCCGTATTAGCTGCATCCATAAAATATAATAAGAGCCACGCGAATGAGAAATTAAACGCCTCTCACCTCGGTATCGCCTGTGAGAATAAGTCGGCTATATATGTGGTCGAAAACCTGTCGCCGGACAATAAAACGCTTCATGCCGCAGCCCGCACCCGCGCGAAGGAGCTACAGTACAAGTTTGTATGGATTAGAAACGGCCACATATTCATGAGGAAGACCGAATCTTCGGAATATATTTACGTACGCGATCAAGATACTTTAAACCGCCTCAAATAAGTAGTAGTAGTAATATTTTGTCATCCATCTTTATTTAAAGTTTTTTTTTATATAAAATAC
This sequence comes from Eudonia mercurella, assembly GCA_963082485.1. Lineage (NCBI taxonomy): Eukaryota > Metazoa > Arthropoda > Insecta > Lepidoptera > Crambidae > Eudonia > Eudonia mercurella. The sequence goes on from OY720041.1 coordinate 16,803,402, forward strand.
GATTCAAAAATTAACTTATATTTACAAAATGTTAGGGGTTTACGTACAAAAACTAATGAAGTTTTTAAAAACATAACTACTTGTGACTTTGACATTATAATCCTTATTGAGACTTGGCTCAATAGTGGTGTGCATGATGGTGAGTTGTTCACGGATAATTATGCCGTCTATAGAAGGGACCGGGAAAGCTGCGGTTTTCAAAGCAAAAAGGACGGTGGTGGAGTTTTAATTGCTGTGCACAAGAGACTTGTTTCAGAAAGAGCTTTTAGTTTCGAAAGTAAATGCGAGGATCTGTGGATAACAGTCGACATCGTTTTAAACAATAAAAAAGAAAAGCTGTACATCTGCGCAGCATATATGCCGCCACCTTTGCAAATAAATATGTTGGAGCACTTTACTGATAACGTAAACCGAATACTGCTATTGCAAAAACTTACTTTAATTACAGGCGATTTCAATCAAAGTAGTATTAGTTGGGATACTAATGCTGGCTCACCACCGTCTGCGAATTCTACATTAGGTAATCGTTTCCTAGATTTTGTAACGTTACATAACTTGTATCAATGGAATAGCGTGATGAATCACAAGAACAAAATTTTAGATCTTGTGCTCACTTCTAACGTGATTGTTAGTGATTTAACTAGCGGTTCGTTGCCACTGAGTAATGTGGATCCTTATCACCCACCATTGGAATTCTCAGTTGCGGTACCCACCAAATGCAAAAGCCTGCATGAAAACCACATTCCAAAATTTAATTTTTTTAAAGCGGATTACTGTTCTATAAACAATGAATTGAATTCTGTATGCTGGGAGGACAAGTTTAGGTATTGTCATACAGTGGATGAAATGGTTAGTGTCTTTTATGAAATCCTTAATCTAGTCATTAAAAACTATGTGCCTCAATCCTCGCACAAACCAAATTACTATCCCTTGTGGTATAGTAAAGAACTTAAACGTCTCTTGCGAGAAAAGCATAAAGTAAGAACACGTTTTAAGAAATATAGGAATCCCTTAGACGGTATTATCTTATCCACGTTAAAACATAGATGTGAGACTCAAGCAAAATTGTGTTACAAAAACTATATAACACGTGTAGAGCACTCCATCACTATAAACCCCAAGTTCTTTTGGACTTATATCAAACAAAAACGTCAAAGTAGTAATAGTTATCCATCCACAATGACACACTTAACTACATCAGCAGACAATGGCAACGATGTAACAAATCTATTTGCAGATTACTTTTCTTCAGTGTATGATGATCATCACACTCCTTTTACTCCTGACCCCTCGGACAATAACAGTGAAATTGCCTCCAATATGATTCCAATCCCCCGTTTTACTCCTGAGGATATATTTAAAAAATTAAAGATCCTAGCACAGCATAAAGGAGCTGGTGCTGATGGAATACCACCTAGGTTTGTAGCGTTATGTGCTGATAGTCTCTCTTACCCTCTCTCAATTATTTTTAATAAATCTTTTCATAGCGGTATTTTTCCTGGGCTGTGGAAGGAAGCTCGCATTGTTCCCGTTTACAAATCAGGCGATAAGTCAGTAGTCTCAAACTATAGGCCAATCTCAATTTTACCAGTGTTCGGAAAAGTTCTTGAGTCACTATTCTGTCATATATTGAGTTGGCACGTGAAGGGTGTTTTATCTGCTGATCAACATGGCTTCTTGTGTGGCCGTTCTACAGCTACTAATTTGGTGTCGTATTTGACTGAAGCTATGGATGCTGTTGACTCACGTACCTGTGTCGACGTAATATACACAGATTTCAGCAAGGCATTCGATAAAGTCGATCATCAAATCCTGTTACATAAGCTCTCTCGTTACGGTGTTGCCACAAGTCTTTTGTCATGGTGCGAATCTTACCTCAAGGGTCGTACTTCAAAAGTAGTGCTTAATGGTTTCTGCTCGAAACCTTTTTTGGCAAAATCAGGGGTGCCTCAGGGATCCCACATTGGCCCAATATTTTTCAATATCTTTATTAATGACATCGCGAATTCCTTTAAGTACTCTAAAATATTTTTATACGCCGACGATTTAAAAATAATGAAACCTATAAAAACTGCTAGGGACACTTTTTTGCTTCAGGATGATTTGAATAGATTCTCAGATTGGTGCGAAAAAAATCGTATGACTCTCAACATCAGTAAGTGCTGTCAAATTAGTTTCACCAGAAAAAAATCAGACTCTAATACTCTATACAAAATAAACAACACCACACTTGAAGAGGTTAAAGTAATTAAGGATCTTGGTGTCTATTTAGATGTTAAGCTACAATTTAACGTCCATATTGACAAAATAGTCACGAAATCGTTTGGGCTCTTAGGTTTCGTTCTTAGGAATACGAAACATTTTAAAAACCCATCTACTGTGATTACCATTTACAATAGCCTTGTCAGGTCAGTACTTGAATACTGCAGTGTCGTTTGGTCCCCTCAATATGACGTTCACATTAAACGCCTGGAAAGCGTGCAAAAAAGATTTCTCTGGCACTTGTCTTTCAGAAATTTCCTCGCTAAGACTCTAAGATCTTATGAAAGCCGTCTAGAATATTTTAAAATCGAAAGTCTCAGAGAAAGAAGACTACATCACGATAGCATGTTTCTATACAAGCTTTTGGGTGGTGGCCTTGATTGCTCTAATCTACTCGAACAAATTAACATTAATGCACCCAAAAAACTACCTCGAGTTAGCAGATTTAACATATTCGTGCCAAAATCAGTGAAGAGTAATCTGGGCTACCATTCCACGTTAAACAGGATCCAAAAGCAATACAACACCCTTGCTCGCCCTAATGATTTGGAAGATTTGGACATTTTTCACCTCAATGCACGTAAATACAAGGAAAATGTCAAAGTTATTGGTCGTCACGTGAACCCCCTTTAGTACCTTTAGTATCTTTAGTATCTATAGTTTTAATGTATTCAATATTTTATTAGATTTTAGATTAATTAGATTAGCTTTATTAATGATTTAATAAGTCCACAACGCATGCCGTGGCTGTCTTTAATTGAAAACTATGCTTAGATAAGGCTTATGTTTGTAACATTATCATTGTTTTTGCTAGTATATGTTTTTGTTGACTGTCCAAATAATAAATAAATAAATAAAAAATTAAAAAGGGTGATATTCGAATGAATAACATCGCGTCGTATTGAGGGCGAGGTGAAAAAAAAAGATTCTAAATCAGTGCAAAGTTATTTAAAAAATACATTTTGCTCTTCCTGTAAAGTTGGAAAACATGCAGAAGCGACCCTTTGTTCCCAAAGGTGCATATCTGTAAGGTCTTATACAATAAAATTGTTCTTAGAATGACCGTATTGTTGACAGCGTTGGCATTGGACTATTGTTTTGGATTTGTGAAGGTCTTCTATTATAATAACTAAAATAATAATAGATGGATTGTATATCTTTGACCTTATTGTTTTTAGCAAATATATAACTAACCTTCTTTTTTTGATTTCGTGACAAGGGGTAATATAGAGATGTTAAATATACCTCAGCAGCTTGTGTCAATATAACAACTTGACAGTAGCAACATTAAAAAAATATACAGGTTGCAAGTGTTCAAAAACAAAAATAAAACAAAACGCCGACACAAATAAACCCTATTGCAGTTAGTTAAAGTGCACTTTGTGACAAATAAATTTACTCATCTTATACTGATCTCCAATCTTCAGTATGAAGATAACACTAAATGATGATGCTACATTTGAAAGCGCACCTTTCGTATATAAGTTCAGGTAGATGTTTTAGATTATACGGAACGCTCAGTGTCTGTCTTTCTTTGCGTAGGTGTCAGGGCACAGGTTTTTGTATTGTCGTCATCCTGCAAATAAATATTATAACTTGTCCTCGCAGGTAATGAAGCCAGTGTACCAGTCGTGTTTAGAAAAGGGTATGGAGCACGCCGCGCACGCCGCCGCCGCCAGCGTCGCGGGGCCCTCGCCCAACGGCAAGCTCAAGGCCTTGTGATGCTCACCCCCGCCCCCGCCCGATCGCCCCCGCCCCCGCGCGCGCCCGCGCCCCCGCCCCCGCGCCTAACGGGGGCGCCGGCCCGGCGTGGAGCGGACGGGGCTTCGTTAGTCAATGAGCCAGTAAACAGAAAAAAATATAAGGACATTTATTGAGTGTCCGTTTGGAAGAGTTTCTGCCGACAATTGAAGAGCTGACTCTGAGGAGCGAAGCGAAGATCTTTACAGGAATGAGTTGTAGTATACCCGCCGCATCGACGTGCGCGCACGCACTGTGCGGGCTCAGTGAGTGGTGACATCTGTTTGACGAAATTTCTGTTGTTTTGTAATGAGGGTTCTTTGCCACTTTCTTCCAACGGACGGCTAGCCACAGTGGGTTTTCCTTCAGTTGAGTGAGCCAAGTACATAAGTGAAGTTACTGCTTCTGATTGCCCATCTAGCTGGTCAATGGCAATTCACTTGAAGACAGTATGCCATACAATTATGGTTATCTCGGGTGGTGTTGTGGCTTTGCAATATTCACCGACCCCTGATCAGATCACAGAGACGTGTCTCTGGGACCACCAACACTGAACCTCTTATATCAAACTGGAGTTATACGCAAACAAGTTGTATCTAAAGCTTCCGTGCGCTATCACCTGATTACAAGATGAAGAAAATTAATTAAACGAAGCTCTCATTATGGAGATGTTGAAACAAATATGTCATCCGTCGAAAGAACTGGCAGTACTTACCTAAAGCGGTGGTAAACCTTTTTTTAAGCTCGAAAAGGATTTACTGACGTCACCGCGCGAACGTTCGCGAACGAACGTTATGTAACAAGAGTTTGTAGTGTGTGTGTGGTGTGGAGTGCCGAGAGTCGCGTGCGGTGAGTGCGATCCTGATGCTAGAGGCCGCGTTAGCGTAGATTGAAGATTAACTGTTCGGTGAAGGACATAAGGTTGTTTTTGTACAGTGCGTAGTGAAATTTTAACCTAGCCCTAGTTTAGTGGAATTAATGATATCGCTTGGTTGATCCGATTAGGTAGACACCAAAGTAGAAATATAAGTAACATGTTGAGTTAAAATGTCTGGATGTTAAGTTGTTCTAAAAGAATTCACATAAAGTTCTTTCGATTTAATGTAAATAGTCACAATGCAACCTTAACGGATCAATTAAGCGATACTGGTTTAAAATTGAAATTGTGGTAACAGTTGGTGATTTGGACTAAAATTGATCATGATAGAATCAGGCACAAAAGTATTATTATTGCATTGAAGCTGAGAATGTTGAAGAGTCACTGTTGACACTTTATAAAACTCACATTTATTAAACTTTTTGTTGTTTAGTACTTGGTTTTGTTTCTAGATCAGCTTCATTGTTGTAGTCAACAAAGTTTCACACTCATTTGTAAATAGTCTACGTTAAAACGTATTCTTTGAATTTCCTAATCCACAAGTGATGTGCCAATTCTATATATTCAGTTTTAGAACCTGGCTCAAATTATTAAAAATGTTTGTTGTACTTTTTCAGAGTTTATTATGTTGTAAGATCGATGTAAACATTTGGCTTTCTGTTTTTATTTTGTAGCGATACACTATGTGAGGCACTATGTTTTCTTGCCACATTCATAAAAAGTCAATGACAAGTTCACAAAATATGGTTGTGATGATGACACTATTGATATTAGTTTAAATGGCCCGGACACCGCCGACCCTGCAGCTTACCGTATCATAAGAAAGCTTAAACTTTACATTTTATGATTTCTTTGAAACAATACAATCGCTAGGAATATTTGGGCCATAAGGACATAATCAACATATCTGTTTAAATGTTTTGTATGAAAATTATCAAGTTGTAAATACGAACTTTGTGTATATAGAAGCCAAAAGTGCCTATCTTCCAATATAACAATAAACATAGTCTTTAAATATAATGAATATTTCGGTAACTCACTGTGCCAAACTTATAATTCACATTTTTAATCTTTTAACTTTGGCTTTTTAACCAGTAGTTTTAATGCAAGATGTGAAGCTAGTCAACTTGACTGGTTCATGACAAAAATATTTGTATTGATCACTATATCTTATGAAAAATAGAGAGTATGTCAATTGATATGTTATTATTAGAGTTATTGTTATAGAGTTGTTACGGGGTGTAAAGTTTTGTTTATAAAACAATCATGGCGGATGTGTATATTAGTTGTAATTATGTTAAATGATAGATTGTTTAGTACCACTTTATTTGTAAACTTTTGCTTAGCATTAGTAGTTGATGCTAAAATGATTCACATTTGAAAATGTTTCAATGTTTAAACTATAAAACTATGAACCTTCACCAGTGACTTGTTTTGGTGGCAATCCAATAAAAGCGAACAGAATGATATCTCGACTTTAATTCACGATTCCCATTTTTTATTGTAGATAAGATTTTTCTTTACAATGCTGCAAATAATTAGTATGCTAAGTAAATTCGAATTTTCAATAAGCAATATTTACAAATGAATGGTCTGTTCACAACTGCTCTTTGTTTTAAGGAACATAATCGATTACGGTCACACACACGCTCGCTTCACAGCGGCGCAACCAATCATGATCCTAATTTGTTAATTTAACGATTGAGCTCGTCTTAAGTAGGGTGTTTGCTTTGGAAAGGTTTACAATTAATTAAATAACAATTGAAGTATAGAAGATAATCTGTTAGGTATTGGTTGGTCGGATTCGACGACGCACGGCGGCGTATTGCTCAATTTTCAATTAGTTATAAGATAACTTTATTATCTGCAGATTTTGAGATGTTATATCGTACTTGTTAATTTTAACGAATTTTAAACAATGTTTAACTTTGACTTTGAGTTTTTTTTAAAGTCTAAGAAAGGCTGCAAAAAATATCATTTTTATCTGAAATTTAGTATCCCTGATACTACATTTGAGTGACTTATTTGGTATAAAAATTATATCAGTCATCATTTCGTCCTGTGTTAGATCTATATTGGTGTATTCTCGGGGAATAAGGTATTACAAAATTATGTTATATCTCTGGCTGAAAAAGAGAAACGTTAAAGTATTTATTAATTTACAAAGCGTGCGTCTAGCGTGATCAATCATTTCGTTTTAAACGTAAATGTTGAATGCTCTAGTAGATTTTAAACAAAAAATATGAGAACACATCTCAAAAATACTACAATAACTAGTTTTTGTAAAATAATCTCTAAAACGTTTTTAATTATAGGTTAGTTTAGTTATACCTACCATATTAGTCTTCCAAGGACGCTCCGTCAAGTAAACATTGTTTTAGTCGTGTGTGCTTATGATTATTAACTTGATTAACAAGTGCGTAGTTTGCGCACTTGATAATCAAGTTCTAGTTTCCGTTTTGGTTGAAAAATGTTTTCAAAGTTTGAATTATGTGGATGCTTCGGCATTATTGAACTTATAAATAATTAAAGCGTTTAATTATCATATAGAACTTTGGATTAACAATTAAGAACAGGTTTGCACTGTAACTTAACAGACTTGACTTTATTGGATAATGCATTAAAGTTTTTCCGTCATAACAATTTAAAAGACAAAGCAGATGTTATTTTTAGCTGCGCTCTTGATGTTGTTTAGTATTATATAATTATGACTGTGGAACATCTAATTAAATTACTTATATTGTAAACCGTTAAGCACGCGTGCATAAGTAAATTGCGTCAGTTGATAATTTAACAAATAAAATAATTAACCAGAAAACAAGATGTTTAATTTGTAAATGTTATTAAATACTTATTTGTGTAACAAAGTCTCCGAATTTTAATTTAGATCTAGGTCTAGACTATGACAATATGTTTATATTCTCTATCGTAACGCTTAACGCTAAGCAGCGTTGCGAATATTTAATTTATTATATTCATATGTATAATAATAAACCATCCTAACTTCGGCAGCGCGATTCTGTCGAGAGTTCGAGACATCTCTTAATGTATCTTTGTACTTGAGTTGAAGTTGAGAGGTGAGCTTTTGAGCCATTAGTCCGAGATTTAATATGCGAAAATGAATTCTATAAGTATACGCAGATGAGCTACTCTTGCTAACCTCTAGAAACACATTGCTATTCCACATTCAGATATAGCTCGTATACGTCCGTTAATAGAGTTTATAATACGCACGCAGTCTCCTGCGATAGAAGACGCTTGCGAATGCCTTTGTTTAAGCAATGTTTTAATAAAGGAATGTTTTGATTGTTTTATTTTAATTTATATATTTAGTGCCATAAGTCTCGATCTGGTGCGGTCGCCCTGTTTTTGATTATCTGAAGTTGAAACATGACAGAGCACATCCCAGCAATTCAGTAACATATCAATCATTGTATTTCCTACAAAAGGATTTGTTGATTCATAATAATTGAGAAGCAGATGCGTTAAGGTCATTTTACTTACAACTGCTTTTATAATGGAAAAATGTAAATAGTACTCCATAATTATGCATTAAACATTCAAGTAACAAAGCTACAGAATGTTGTATTAAGCGATATTAGAGAGTTATTTGTAATAAAACCAATCCCTTATTATGTGTTTAAACTTAGACAGGCCAACGACCGCACCCCGTCACCGTATCTTGTGAACGTTTTGTAAATGGTTTTGGCTTAGGTGATAAATAGTGATAATTAATTCATGCAATGTATTAATAAAGCTCTTAATTCTTTTTTATCTCATTGTTTTCATTTGTTTGTGGAAGCATTTAAGAGTAGTATTTTAAAACAGGCTTTGGACCCAATTTTAGTAAAGATTTGGGATTTTACTACCGATCATAATTATGGATACCTAATTGATATAGCTTCTTAACGTTACCGACATAAGGGTGACATTCCATTGAAGCGGAGCTGAGCTGGGCGAAGCAGCTTTCTCCGTATCTAAACTTCATTGAGGCGGAGTTCCCTTTTAGTAACGGCTCTACTCCGCACCGCTTTGCTCCGCACCGTTCGTGCTCGTGCGATGTAAACATTTTCCTTAGATATACGATGCCGCCGCTTATGTCTCCACTAACGACCGTCCAGGAGCAGAGTGGAGAAGAGCCGTTAAAATAAAGGGATCCTATAGGTTGATTTCCACACAGCTCTGCTCCACTTCAATAGAGTGTCACCCTAATGTGCGTTATTATTTTTAGCTGCAGTCAGTCTAACGAAACAAATGATCAAGGAGCCTTGGACCTCGATTATGCTATTTTAAAACGTCCCGTTATCGTGTTTCAATGGTCTAAGTTTTACATTTGTATTTTGGAGAATTTCAGAATTGGACCCCTAATTGTTTAACTAGATTTATCGTTATTTTTTAGTTATTCAGAGCCTGGTTTAAGAATTAATTACAAAATATTATATAATAAAAAAACAAAATAAAAATAATAAAAATATTTTTTATTATCCTAAAATATTAACAGTCTGTTATAATTACAATCTAATTTATTAGTTAACAGTTAAGCTATATAAAAAGTTAAAAATGGAAGTTGATTTCAAACAGGTCACATTTTATACACGTACATATACATACAACAAAACTTGTGTCCCATTCCCATTTTTGTTACCTTAATTGTACAAATAAATTTTTATTTTATTTATTTATTTTACATCCCATATTAAAAACCACAGCTCTATTATTTATTAAAACGTTGCTTTCGCCTTCGGCTTTGCGTGTTGCGTTTTATAAACATTAAATTTGACCACTATAAAAGTACTTCAATAAGCCTATGGCACTTTCAGCCCTTCATCTCTGAGAAGAAATCACATCAATCCGTTAAAAAAGGACAAATAAACAAACACTTAGTTATAATTATAGTAAGGATAGATAGATTTATATATTATTATACCTACCTACATATATCTTCAAATCACATATTTTATCATCATGAGTCATGACTGAAAAAAGGAATCACTTTACAATAATAAAAGGTAATAAAAATTCATGAATTGAGGATTTTTTGTTTTGAATATATTATAAAGATACTTGAATTATTATATGTTTCTATGAGAAACATTTTTTTAGATTCTTAATTTCTTATACTTACAAATATTCGCACTAAGGTAGCGAATCAAAATTCATAAAAAACATGAAGAGGAAAACATGTTAAGTGTATTATTCAAACTCGTTCATATCAGTCGGAGTACTATCCTGTACAACTTTTACCCTTCACATACCAAACCGCAAGCATACAGATCGAAAAGAGTATCACAAAGCAAATCCTGTTTACAGGTTCTGTCTGGCTTTCCCGAATAAATCTTTGTTTTATAAACAATCTTTTGTATAAAATGCCTAACTTACATTGTGAATGTGGAAAGATTTGGCTTAGCTTAACAAAAAAGATGACCTCTTACGTTCGTGACCATGTAGTCTTAAGTAGCGTTATTCTATAAAGTTAAACTGGTATCAGTAATTCTGGTAACGTTATCTAGAATACAAGTATCGTTACTTAGTGCGCAATAGGTATTACTGGTAAAAATGCCACCCAGATAACGATACCAAGCATATCGTTAACTTTGTATTAACGTTATCATCGTATGATAGACGTAACGTTCCCTAATTTTCAAAGTTCAAGGTCCTGCTTTGCGGTTAAGGCGTCCGCCAGGTTGTGGTTCCCTGCACCATCGGTGGGTCCAGTTGTATTCGACGGGTGGATGTTACGCGCTTTTCTTGTCGTCGACACTGAGCGCGCTGGCGCCCCACGCCTGCTGCATTATCTATCCAAATACATCACAGTCAATAAAAAATACGATGAAACTATAAATTTTACGTCAGTTATTTTTTTTTCGAAATTGCGCCTTACTGTCATAGGAATAACGTTGATTTTAAATTGACACTGCAAGGTAAAGTTGGGTAAATAAAAGAAATACTAAACTTTTGAAGCCAGAGAATACAAAACACGTAACATGACTTAAACTCGAAAAAAAACAGCAAGGAATATTTATAAAACTTAATAAAGGAATAACGATGAATGACAGCCACGCCCACGAGTACTTACATAGTCTTTCACGGAAGCTGCAGTTTCGTCTACTTGTATTGCCAGCTCCCGCATCCTACCAGTGACCCTGAAATTCAAGTTTGTGTTATTTGGTGCCAGTCTCATCATCATCGGCCTATCTTAGTCCACTGCTGGACATAGGCCTCCCTTAATGAGCGCCATAGCGCCCTGTCCCCACCCAAGAACACGTTTACCCCAGCGGTTGTCGGTTCTTTGCCAGATATGGCCGGCCCACTGCCACTTCAACTTCAAATGTATTCGTTACGAATCCTATCCTTCAGAGAAACTCAGAGCATAGCTCTTTCCATAGCTCGCTGAACGACTTTAAACTGGTGGACCAGCCCTACCGTAAGTGTCCATGTCTCAACTCCGTAGGTCATGACGGGTAGGACGCACTGATTGAAAACTTTCGTTTTCAAGTATTGCGGTATGGATGACTCTGCGTAGTTTCCCAAACGTTGGCCAGCCCAGCCCAGCTGGATCCTCCTCTTGGCCTCCCTCTCAAAATTGTTTTTACCTAACTGCAAAATCTGACCGAGGGAAGTATATTCGGAAACGATTTCAAAAAGGTGACCATGTACGACGACCGGTATTGGATCAATGTGGCCATTGATCATGACTTTGGTTTTATCCAAATTCATGCCAAGACCGATGCGTCGCGAAATTGAAGCTAGGCCGTCCAGCATCCGGTTCAGTTCCTCTAGCGACTCCGCCATTAGAACTATGTCATCAGCGAATCGCAGGTGTGAGATGTAGTCACCGTTTATGTTAATGCCCTTTCCTTTCCAGTCCAGCGTCTTAAACATATCATCCAACGCGCTTGTGAACAGTTTCGGGGATATGACATCCCCCTGTCTCACTCCTCTGCGCAATTGGATGGGTTTGGGCTGCTGGCCCTGTACTTGGACACTCATGGTGGCGGATTCGTAAAGACATCTCAACACCTCGTTATAACGATAGTCCACTTGGCATCGCTGTAAGGATTCCAGAACAGCCCAGGTTTCGACAGAGTCAAAGGCCTTCTCATAGTCCACGAAAGCCAGACACAGGGGCTGATTATACTCTTCAGACTTCTGTATAATCTGCCTCAATGTGTGAATGTGGTCTATGGTACCATATCCTCCGCGAAATCCGGTCTGTTCCGGTGGCTGGAACTCATCGAGTCTCCTGGCGAGGCGATTCGTGACTACTCGTGAGAAAAGCGTATAGACACGGCTCAGGAGCGAGATGGGTCTGTAATTTTTAAGAAGAGTTTTATCTTCCTTCTTAAAAAAGAGCACCACCAAGTTCCCGCTCCAGGCCTTTGGAGTACTCCCACTGAAGGACGGCGTTGAAGAGCTTTTGCAATTCCTGTATAACAGGGGCTCCTCCAGCTTTCAGAAGCTCTGATGTAATTCCGTCCTAGTCCGGGGGCTTTTCCATTTTTAAGCTGTCTCAGAGCTAACACGATCTCGTCTTGACTGATGTCTGGCAGGTCGTCGGTGTAGTGGCGCTTGCTGTCCGTCATGATGAAGTCGATCTCATTTTTGGTCACAATGTCGGGACTTTGCCATGTCCAATTCCTTTGAGGCTATTTCTTAAAGAAGGAGTTCATTAAGAACAGCCCCTTTTTTGGGGAAGTTTGAAGTGAAGTGACAAGCATTTGCCCCTTGTGATTCCTAACTCCATAACCATGCGGTCCTATCCGGGATTCGTTGCTAGTCTGGGTTCCCACCTTGCCGTTAAAGTCCCCCATAACAACGTCGAAATGAGCCTTAGTGGTGTTATGCAAGGCTTTGGATATGTCTTCGTACATACCCTCCACTTCATCATCTGAGTGTGTCGAGGTCGGTGCGTAAACCTGAATGACCTTCATGCTGTAACGCTTTGACAGCCGAATGATCAGGTACACTACCCTGGCCGACACACTGGAGATTTAAATAAAATTTTCAAGACAAATCGTATAAGTACCGATAATAATCGTATTTGTATTTCCAAGACCATACCTGCTGTAAGCCCAGAGCGCGAGCATGGCCGCGGCCGTGAGGGTGACCATCTGCCCGAGCGCCACGGCGGTCTGCAGGCCGAGCGCGCCCCCCAGCATCGAAACCAGGTACCCCAGCAGTGCCAGCGCCGCCAGCACCAGCGGCGTGCCCGCCATCTTGAAGATGTTCTTGCCCTCGTTGTGCGCGCGCAGCTGCTCGTACTGTTCTTCCAATTCCTAATAACAGTTTAGAATCAGTTGTATCCCGTGTACGTGCGGGTCGGAGTCGTACCTGCACACACACACAAACATCTCAATGGCCACAGAGCCTTCACAATGCCACACTTAAGTAAAATAAGTTTGATTTTGACGAGTTTAACTTGTATGAAAAGTGTTGGTTTTTCTTCGATGTTAAAATCTTTTTGTTTAATATTATGAATCTTAGCGTCTCAATAACTTCATTAGAAAAATATCATTCGAATATCAAACGATCACTCGCTCATATTTCACCTAAGGCTCTTTCGAGCGTCATACTCTAAGCGGAATAGATACCGAACGAGACATTACCGAAATACATCGCAGAGTATCGATGGTAGCGTACCTTGAGCAGCTGCTGCGTGTAGTGGTGCGCCAGGTCGTCGCCGCCCATCTTCTTGCGCGCGCTGAAGGCGTGCACGGCCTTGTCCCGCGCGCGCGCGTGCTCGGCGGCGAGCGCCCGCGGCGGCAGGTAGGGCCGGGCGCCGCCGCACACCTCCTCCATCAGCGTGGCGTACACGTCGCGTGCCTCCGCCACCGCAGATAGGTTGTTAGCCTCAGCGGTTGCCTGGGACAGACGATAAACTGTAAAGGCCAACTGTCACGGGCGCTCCGCTCCACCGCTTCACACCATCGCTCCTGATTTAATCATAAAACTGTTGAAGAAATCGATCGATTAGGTAAGCTCTCTAATTGGATCTCTTTGCCAATGGCAACATATTGTAAAATGTAGTATTGGCAACTCTTGAGCTGTCACTTCCTTTTGGTTAACCTTTCTATCTACCACGCAACTGCACCTTGTGAAGACTAATAAATGAAGAAATCTTTTGCTGTGTTTCTCGCGACCTCCAGTATCATTGTAAGGATTAACAGCTTTCTATCCGAATAATATATAGTATTCAAGAAGTTAAGTTGTTTTCTGTTCCTGACAACCTGCTTGCATAGCGAAGGCGATCTGCCCCTTTGACCGTCTTCACAACAGGTTATGGGCCCAGGCCTTGCTATATGCGCTGGATTAGGCCTTGCAAAGCTAAGGTTGTGTCAGGTATCAAAACGCGGAAGGGATCCGTTCGCCACAACATAACCTATCGTCAATTCGACGCTATTGTTGCCTCGTTGTTCCGAGGTAGGCTGTTACGTAACGATAACTAGCACGTGGCGATATCATGACGAACACGGAGAATACCAGTGGACGGATCGGAAATGGTAATGGAATGGGAGGCGCAGGACCAATAGGAGCGGTAAATTATCATGCGGTCACACCACTTGAGGGCGCATCCAATTGGCAGACATGGAAATTTCAAATGAGAATGGTGCTCACACTCGAAGGCTTATGGGCATGTGTCTTAGGAACTGATACAGAAACTTCACGCATGGAGCGCGCGTTAGCCAGAATATGTTTAAGCGTGAAATCTCACTGTATTCAATACGTTCGTGACGCAACCACGCCGAAAAATGCATGGGATAACCTCAAAAATATATTCGAAGATAAAAGTCTTTATAGACGTGTCATATTGCTGCGACAACTGCATCGGGTAGACTTCAATCAATATAATTCAATGGCAGAATACATAGAAGCTATTATGGGAAATGTACAACAATTAGCTGACATCGGAAAAACCATAGAAGATGGTGAGATAGCCGAGCTGTTGCTTAGCGGACTGCCGATGGAATATGATGTTTTAGTTTCAAATCTGGAATCAGCAAGCATGACCAGCACACTTTCCAGCGAGCTAGTCAGAACCCGTCTACTACAAGAAGAATTTAGGAAACAAACCACTTCACAAAGCGGGCTAGCGGAGCAGCAGACGGCCTTTATTTCCAAGGATTTGTCCTGCCATTACTGTAAAAAGAAAGGGCATGTTAAGGCAAAATGCTTCAAGCTTAGAAGAGACCAGAAGAAGAAGATGCCCCAGCAGACCCTAGTTGCCATGAAGGACAAGCAACTATCTCAAGAATGGATTGTCGACAGTGGATGTACGCAGCACATGACTAATTGTAAAAATAATATGTATAATTTTAAATTTACAAAATCTAAAATTACAATTGCCAATAATAGTAAAATCTATAGTGTTGGAATAGGTAATATTGATATTCAATTGAATAGAATAGATTTGACTCTTTGTAATGTATTGTATGTGCCCCAATTATCAAATAATTTATTATCTGTGACCCAATTGACAAAACAAGGTTTGCAAGTTAGTTTTATTGGTAGTAAAGGTTATATTAGAGAAAAGGATGGCAAGCTTTTGGGCACTGCTTCTAAAATAAACAATGTTTTTGTGTTGGACAAAGTTGGAATATGTAGGTGTGTTTCGCAGGTCAACTCCACATCAAGGACCAACCAGCGGAGTGGTCCACCACCACAACTCTGTAATGCAGCTGCAAGTGTGTCAAGTAACACTTGGCACAGACGTCTCGGCCACCTCAGTGCACGTGGTATGTATGCTTTGAAGAATGGTTTGGTTTCTGGTATATCATTTCAGGATGAACAGGACCATGGCTTGAAGAACTGCGTGGCTTGCCTAGAGGGTAAGATGAAGGCCACGTCTTATCCAAAGGGAGAAGCTAAGCGAGCCAGCCAACTTCTACAGCTTGTGCATTCTGATGTATGCGGTCCGATCTCTGAAAGCAGTTGGGGAGGTTCACGTTATCTGCTTACTTTCACTGACGATTGTTCTCGAAAAACATTTGGATACCTAATGTCTTTAAAAACAGAGGTAATGTCATATTTTGTTCAATTTAAGACTTTAGTTGAGAAGCAAACTGGACAGTCTATAAAGTGCCTACGTTCAGATGGCGGTGGCGAATACTGCAATGTCAGATTTGCTGAATACTTGAAAAAGGAAGGTATTATTCATCAGGTAACAGTACCTTATTGTCCTGCTCAGAATGGCGTCAGTGAACGCCTCAACAGAACGCTCATGGAGAAGGCTAGATGCATGCTGCAGGAAAGTGGCCTAGGTAAGCGCTATTGGGGAGAGGCGGTGATGACCGCAATCTATTTAAAAAATAGAAGCCCTACTGCTGCTGTACCCGGATTCACACCTGAGCAACTCTGGACAGGTTCCAAAGTGGACTTAAGTCATTTGAGAGTTTTTGGTTGCATTGCCTATGCTCTCATACCTGAGCAGAAACGTACAAAGTTAGACCCTAAAAGTAAGTTACATATATTTGTAGGGTACAGTGAGACCACCAAAGGTTACCGTCTAGCTGATCCATCCCAGCCAAAGAAAGTTATTATATCTCGTTCTGTGATATTTTTAGAAAATCAATTTTATAATGCAATGACATTGAATAATAATAATAATAATAATGAAGATATTTGTGAATTTAATCAATATTATATTTATAATGGAAATAATATGAATGTATCTTCATGTAATAATTTAAATAATGTTTCTGATAATGATAATATTGTTAATCAGAACATTTCTGCAGTATCAGGATCAATGCCAGAAGCCTGCCAGCCGGAAAAGGGCGAGGACCTCAGCTTTCAGTCTCCGCTTGGAGAAAGCATGGAGTCTTTCTCATCTTGTGATGAGGAGGAGGATCCAGTTGCAGAGGAAGCGGTGATCAATCCAGAGGTACAGGTCTCAGTGTCTGGACGTCCCATTCGAAGCACGCGTGGTGTTCCACCTAAAAGGTATGATGACTTCAATCTCTCTGATGTCTCGCTGCTGGTCCAGGAAGGCGGCTGTCTGGATGAGCCGACAACTTACGAAGAGGCCGTGTCAGATCCTGATGCTATGCATTGGAAACATGCGATAAAAAAAGAGTATGATTCCCTCATCAATAATGGAGTATGGAGGTTGGTAGATAGACCTGTGGATAAAAATATAATAAAATGTAAATGGGTTTTTAAGAGAAAGCATGATGCTTCCGGCGAGTTTACACGCTATAAAGCACGCCTAGTTGCCCGTGGTTTCTCTCAACAACCAGGTGTTGATTACAATGAAACTTTTTCTCCGGTTGTCCGTCATTCCACTTTGAGATTATTGTTTTCATTAGCAAACTCATTAGATATGGATATAGACCATTTAGATATCACAACAGCTTTTTTAAATGGTGACTTAAAGGAAACCATTTATATGGAGCAGCCTATAGGTTTTTCTAATAATAATAAAAATAAAGTTTGCCTCCTTCTCAAAAGTATTTATGGACTTAAACAGTCTTCTAGATTGTGGAACTGTAAAATTAGTGAATTATTATCAAAAAATGGTTATTTTCAAAGTAGGTGTGAACCTTGTGTTTATGTAAAAAGAAATAGTAAAGAAATGATAATAATAGCATTGTATGTTGATGACTTATATGTTTTCAGCTCAAAAACTTCAAATAAACAAGAGCTATTTCAATTATTAGAAGCTAATTTTGATACTCGAAAATTGGGTTCTCTAAAAGACTGTTTAGGTATGAAAGTAACTAGGGATAGAAATAAGGAAATTTTAATACTTGACCAGTCTAATTATGTTAAGAGATTATTAAATAAATATGGGATGCAGAACTGCAAATCTGTCTCTACACCTATGTCTGTAGGTTGTAAATTAAATAAAGCTGAAAAGCCACTTGATGAAAATGTTTATAATTACAGGCAATTGATAGGTCATTTGATGTATTTATGTGTATGTACAAGACCAGATATTGCTTATGCTTGTAGCCTTTTGAGTCAATTTAATAATTGTTTTGATATGTCACACTGGGTATGTGCTAAGCGTGTACTGCGTTATTTGGCTGGAACAATCAATTACGGTTTGTTATTCACAAAAGGTAATAATTGTAATAATAGTTTAATTGCTTACGCAGATGCAGATTGGGCAAACAACCCTGTAGACAGAAGGTCCTACACAGGTTTTGTTATAAAATTTAATAATGATTCAATAAACTGGGAAGCCAGAAAACAGCGCTGTGTAGCACTTTCTAGTACAGAGGCAGAGTATATAGCGATGGGTGAAGTTTGTAAAGACATTTGTTTCATAAAAAACTTATTGTTTGAAATTTTGAGTTTGAAGTTAAATATTACTTTGGTAAATGATAATCAGGGTGCACAGAAGTTGTTACAGATCAAAGAGTTTTCACATAAAAGGACTAAGCATATTGATCTCAGGCATCACTTTGTTAAAGATTTTGTAGCTGAAAATAATGTTAATGTTATATACTTACAAACAGATAAGATGATAGCTGATGTAATGACAAAGCCTTTGAGTTTAGTAAAGCACTCTGAATTTGTTAATAAATGTAATGTTGTAAAGTTCAAGTAGTCAAGTTGATTTTGTAAAGTTGAACATGTAGAGTCCTCATGTAGAGACAGATGTTATTAAGGATGGAGTATGCGTAAGATTTTGTCATTTTTTTTTAAATCTTTTGTGTAACATCTCTGGGGCTTTATTGTAATATAATGATTATATTATTGGTAGAGCCATTATAGAGCTTAAGAGGAAGTGTTGAAGAAATCGATCGATTAGGTAAGCTCTCTAATTGGATCTCTTTGCCAATGGCAACATATTGTAAAATGTAGTATTGGCAACTCTTGAGCTGTCACTTCCTTTTGGTTAACCTTTCTATCTACCACGCAACTGCACCTTGTGAAGACTAATAAATGAAGAAATCTTTTGCTGTGTTTCTCGCGACCTCCAGTATCATTGTAAGGATTAACAGCTTTCTATCCGAATAATATATAGTATTCAAGAAGTTAAGTTGTTTTCTGTTCCTGACAACCTGCTTGCATAGCGAAGGCGATCTGCCCCTTTGACCGTCTTCACAACAAAAACTACTTGGATTGCGTGCGTGGGATATCGCTGCGAGCGTTGCAATTCCAAACGTTCCTAAATCCAATGGAGTGTCTGTGAATGGGTCCTTGAGGCCTCGAGGCCCTCTTACACGGACACCCCTTCGCGCCACTCCATCGCTCCGAAATAAAGGTGGATCTTGTAATACATATTTGGAAATTCAACGCTCGGAGCGATGCGACGCAATCCTTCGCGCCACTACATTACTCCAAATTGATGGATTATGGGATATTTGGAAATCCAACTCTCGGAGCGATGATGTCACAAAACCCACGTAGTTATGTGATTCAATTTGAAGTGATGGAGTGGAGTGCCCGTGAATGGGGGCCATAAAGGGAGACACGACGACGAGGAAGCGGAACCTTCCGAGCATCACATTTCGTTAAAATTTAAAATAAAAACTATAGATTTAATGTTAGACTTGGCAATCCCTCGCTTGTAGATATATTATTTGGTAAACGTATTGCTTTATTCATATTTAATAGGTTAAAAATATGTTATTTTGTTGCATACATATTATATTATTATATCAGCCATAGCTGTCCCACTCCTGGGCAAAGGCCTCCCCACCCTTTTTCCACACCTTCCGGTCCCCTGCAACATCACGCCATTCCTTTATGAACCTATCAAGGTCGTCCCGCCATCTTCGTCTTAGTCTACCTGGTCGCCTTTTCGCATTTTGTGGGGTCCACTCCGTTGTGATCCACGCCCACCTCTCGTTCGGCATGCGGTAGACATGACCAGCCCAGTCCCACTTCAGCCTGGCGGCCCTTCGAGCTACGTCAGCAATTTTCGTGCGAGAGCGCAGCTCTGTGTTTCGAACGCGGTCTTGTCGCTTTACTCCTAAAATGCTGCGCTCTATCGCTCGCTGGTATACCCTGAGCCTAGACTTCGAAGCTTCCGTCAAAGACCAAGTCTGAGCACCATACGTCAGGATGGGGAGAATGCACATGTCCACTAGTATACGTTTTAGTGACATTGGAAGGTCGCCCTTCATAAACTCTTTCATTGACCAAAAGCTCCTCCAAGCGTTGTCAATCCGGCGTTCGATCTCTTTTTCTTGCCTCGCCTGGAAGGAGACTATTTGGCCAAGGTAAATGTTTTCCTGGACATGCGCAATCTCTTCTCCGTCCACGGTCACCTTTCGTTTGATACTGTTGGTCATAAAGCTTGGTCTTTGACATATATATTTTTAGTCCAACCTCAAGGCTCACCTCACTGAGTTTTTGCAACATCTACTCCAACTCTGCACCAGAACGGGAAAACAAAACGATGTCGTCGGCAAATCGAAGGTTAGTTAACTTTCTATCGCCAACCTCGATGCCCTTACTATCCCACCTCGCTGTCAGTTTTCTAAAGAGCTCTTCCAGGACGCTGGTGAACAATTTGGGGGATAGCGGATCGCCTTGCTTGACACCCTTCTCAATTTTGAACTTCGGACCGGAAGATTGAAGTTTGATTGAGGCTGTACTCGATGAATAAATATTGTGGATTATGTTAATATATGTATCTTTCTCGGTTTTCAATGCTGTTAGAATGGATTCATGGATGAGACTGTCGAAAGCTTTAGAGCAATTTACGAAGGCCATGTACAAGGGTAAGTGAAACTCTTGAGATTTTTCTATGACCTGATTTATTGATTGTAGGTGGTCGGTGGTGGAGAGACCGGGACGGAAACCAGCTTGTTCGGGGGGTTGATGGTTGTCTAGCTGTCCTGCAATGCGATTTTCTATAATTTTTATAAATGTTTTATAAAGATGAGAAGTAAGATTTATGGGATGGTAGTTATTTATGTCAGACTTTTCTCCCTTGTTGTGAAGCAAAATTATGTTACTGTGGCTGAAGTCCTGCGGAAAATGGCCTGTCTTCAGGATAGAGTTAAACAAATCAATAATATGAGGTAAAAAGATGCGTTCGCCAGCTTTCAGCGCCTCCGCCATGATACCATCTTCGCCGGGACTTCTGCTGTTCCTGAGTTTTCTCAAGGCGGCATGTACCTCGCAGCCGGTAGCGATTGAGATCTTATTTTATTTTGATTTTATTTTGATATATAAATATTATGTAAGGGCGAGCCTCAGCCACTTACCAGGTCACAGGTGGCGGATAGTGATACATCCTACAGTATGTAGGATAGCTGCGAATAAGGGGAACCTCCTCGAATAAGCAGTCCCGGACCGAGGCGGCAGGGAGCGGAAGGTGTGGCGGGATGTTCTGTGGCATGAACATCTCCATGAAAAACCACAATACCTAGTGAGGCCCTGTGACATGGAGAGTTTGCACCGCCATTAAATAAGTGCATTGCCTTAGCAAAGGAAGCAGTCTGCTTGCCTTCTTTCAGGCGGACCTCAGAAGAAGACACATGGCTGTGGAAGTGAATATCTTCGAGCGGTGATGGAATCCATCGGATCCGGTCGTTGAACTGCGATCACCAACCCGCCGTTGCTGGCGTGGTGATTATTGGCTAAACCTCCCTCTTCAAGAATGACAGACAAAAACAAAAATCAACCCCAAGTTCCCAGCGCTCTGTCACTCTCTGGCCTCAGCAGTAGCCAGGTGATACGGAGCAGGGGTGCGACAAGGAATCCCTGGGAGTTGACTAACTGCAGTAAGCAACTTTACGTAGCCACATACAATACACAAACACTGTCCACAGATGATAGGCTTATGAAACTTGAATTACATTAATTAAGAATTACAGCGCATTACGTGAGACATTCTGGGTCTGAGTGAGATTAGAAGGGATGGTGAAGAACTTGTTACACTACCATCAGGTAACATGCTCTACTATAAAGAAGGCATAAGGAAGGGTATAGGAGGCATTGGCTTTCTGATCAACAGGGAAATAAAGGACCGTGTAATAGAAATAGGTTGTGTATCCAATAGAGTGGCATATACAAAAATAACACTAACGGCCAAATATACACTCGCTATTATACAGGTATATGCCCCCACTGCAAGCCACCCAGACAGCGAAGTCGAGGATTTCTACGAGAAGGTGACCGCGGCTGTGCAGAAATGTAAATCCTATAACACCATCATTATGGGTGACTTTAACGCCAGAGTCGGAGGAAAAGAGATGGATATTGAGTGTTGTATGGGTGGATTCGGCTTTGGCAATAAGAACGAAAGAGGGAAGGAGCTGGTGAACTTTGCAATGAGAAGTAACATGTATGTCATGAATACGTTTTTTGATAAGAAGCCACAACGAAAATGGACATGGCGACACCCTAATGGAGTTCACACAAACGAATATGACTACATAATCAGCAATCGCAAAACCGTTGTTCACGATGTATCAGTGCTTAACAACTTTTACACTGGTAGTGATCACCGCTTAGTTCGTGCAACTCTTGCCATTAATACGAAAGCCGACAGACGAAAGCTTGCCCAGCGTCATATACCCACAACACGTTGTTCCAGATCTGATTAGAGTTAGGGCCGATGAATACAAAAAGTATATCAGCAACCACCTACACAACAGGGATACACAGCAAACGATGTCGATAGAAGCCCTCAACGAACATCTAACATCGGTAATGAAGGAAGCACAGAAAGATGTTATGCCTGATAATGGCGATTTCAGGCCTAAAAAGTTAACAGCTGAAACACTTGATTTCATGGAAAGCCGTCATCAAATGAGAATAGAAGGCAAGTTGGACACCCCAGATTATCGTCATTTCCATAGAGAAGTTCGCCATAGGATAAGACAAGATTTGATAAGATACCAAGAGAACAAAATTACTAGTGCCATACAGTCGAACACTGGTAAACGTATTTTGCGATCTCAATTATCCAATGGACGAAAGGAGATTTTCCAACTTATGGACGAGAAAGGAGACGTTGTGACTAATAGAGAGCAGCTGTTAGAGGTAGCGAGAACATATTATGAAAACCTGTACAAAAATAAGCTACCAATCAACATCTCGCCATTGGACGTACATCCATACAGGGCTCCTATCTCGAATGTTGGCTCTGAAGAAATCCCAGACGTTACTGAGCAGGAAATACGTGTTGCCCTTGATCAGATTAAAGATCGAAGATCACCCGGAAAAGACAATATCATCCCGGAAATGCTTAAGTTGGCGCCTGATTCAGTCTGGAAAGCTTTAGCACTGCTTTTCACAAACTGCATATTAAGCAGCAGGATCCCGAATGAATGGCACGAAGCGATAATTGTCCTTCTTCATAAAAAGAAAGATATTCGGAGGCTAGATAATTATCGCCCCATTAGCCTTCTGTCTCACATCTACAAGCTATTCACTCGAACTATCCTGAACAGACTAAAGGGTAAATTAGATGCGTACCAACCAAGAGAGCAGGCAGGGTTCCGATCTGGTTACGGGACTAACGATCACCTACATACCCTGAAGACAGTAATCGAAAAATGTCACGAATATCGAAAGCCTATTATTATCACCTTCGTCGACTATGAGAAAGCGTTTGATTCAGTAGAAGCCTGGGCAGTAGAGAAGGCCTTGGCGGACAGTAGAGTCGATGAACGATATATCCAGCTCATTAAACATCTTCAGCTGTGTGTAACATCTTCGATACGCCTTCACAAACTAACAAAGACTTTTAGACTGGAGAGAGGAGTTCGCCAGGGTGATACCATATCATCTAAATTGTTCAACGCTGTCCTCGAGAACATCTTTAAGGCACTAGACTGGACAACTAAGGGTGTAATAGTCGATGGGGAAAGGCTAAACAATCTGCGATCGCTAATGATATCGCACTGATCAACGACGACATCGAAGATATGATTGATATGGTCGATCAATTACAACGGGAATCAGCAAAAGTGGGTTTGAAAATGAATTTGTCAAAAACCAAAACCATGACGAACATCGACAATGTGAAAAATCTCATTCTACCTGTAGAGTTCATTATATCTATCTAGGCCACAAAATTACCCTCGGGTTCGAAGATCAGATTGCGGAAATAGGTAGGCGCATTGGGCAAGCCTGGGCAGCATTCGGCGCCAATAATCATATTCTATGGTCCAAAAAGATACGAAATGAGATGAAAATGATTGTAATTATGTTGTGTAACCACATTTCGAACACGACTGTTTGTTTCTAAAAATATATTAATATTTCACCTGTAACAACCGTAGAAGATGTAGTGTTCAAAATCATTCGATGCTGCTGGATATAATTTATTTTAATATTAATGTTTAGTACCCATTTCTAATAATCACAAACCCAAGAATTTATGATGACTGACATTATGACATCCACCAAAAGAAAAGGATCAAGCGTGGTGATTAAAAATCGATGCTATACATCATCGATTGTAGCGATGAATTGATTTCTGATGGAGAATTTAGCCCATAATAGGAACAGTAATGAGCTATAATTTTTTAACTTCCCTTTATCTCGTAGTGACGTACCTCGAGTATGGTCTTCGGCTCGGGCAGCTCGGAGCCGTTGAAGATGTTCATGTAGGCCTTGAAGTACAGCAGCAGGTCCTTGGCCTTGACGCGCTGGCCCGAGATCAGCTTGGGCACCAGGCACTCCGGCCGCAGCAGCAGCGCCACCAGCTCTTTGAGGTGGGTCTGGAACTCGGGGCTTATATCTGAAAAGGTTCTATGGTAAGTAAGCGGTTCAGTTAATCGTTTTGTTTTAGTGCATTTGCGCCTTTTTAGGGTTCCGTAGCCAAATGGCAAAAAACGGTACCCTTATGGATTCGTCATGTCTGTCTATCCGTCCGTATGTCACAGCCACTGTTTTCCGAAACTATAAGAACTATACTGTTGGAACTTGGTAAGTAGATGTATTCTGTGAACAGCACCAACAGCAACAACAATTTTGGGGGTTCCTCATACTTAGAAGTGAAACTCAAAAATTTTTTAGCATCAAACCCATACGTGTATCTATGGGTCATCAAAAATGATATTGAGGTTTCTAATATCATTTTCTTCTAAACTGAATAGTTTACGCGAAAGACACTTCCAAAGTGGTAAAATGTGTCCCCCCCCCTGTAACTTCTAAAATAAGAGAATGATAAAACTAAAAAAATATATGTGTACATTACCATGCAAACTTCCACCGAAAATTGGTTTGAACGAGATCTAGTAAGTAGTGTAGTAGTAGTAGTTTTTTAATACGTCATAAAGTACGGAACCCTTCGTGCGCGAGTCCGACTCGCACTTGGCCGGTTTTTTTTACAAACTACTACTTTGGAAGTGTCTCTCGCGTAAACTATTCAATTTAGAAAAAATAATATTAGAAACCCCAATATCATTTTTGATGACCTATCCATAGATATCCCACACGTATGGGTTTGATGAAAAAATTTTTGAGTTTCAGTTCTAAGTATGGGGAACCCTCAAAATTTATTGTTTTTTTTATTTTAGTGTGAAAATCTTAATGCGGTTCACAGAATACATCTACTTACCAAGTTTCAACAGTATGGTTCTTATAGTTTCGGAAAAAAGTGGCTGTGACATACGGACGGACAGACAGACAGACAGACAGACATGACGAATCCATAAGGGTTCCGTTTTTTGCTATTGGGCTACGGAACCCTAAAAAGGTAAATTAAAGGTTTATGACGGGGATTAAAGCAAACCACTTTATATAAGTATCATAGCCATATATTTATACCCCACGTTTCGGCCGTGTTGCACCGGTCGTGGTCGTGCCCTGCCCCCCTATTCTC
The DNA here is from genome assembly GCA_963082485.1 of Eudonia mercurella. Lineage (NCBI taxonomy): Eukaryota > Metazoa > Arthropoda > Insecta > Lepidoptera > Crambidae > Eudonia > Eudonia mercurella. The sequence goes on from OY720041.1 coordinate 16,829,021, forward strand.
ATAACAAAAACCGTAACGATATCATAGCGACGCGGTCGTTGAAACGTTTCATACTAACATCCGATTTTAAATTCGTGCGAACGAAGTTCCAACCGACCGTGTACGGTAGATCTGAATACGGTCGGTTGAAATTTCGTTCGAACGACTTTAAAACCGGCTCGATTGACGGATGGGAACACAAAAATGGTTACAACGACTATCAGCCGAAATTAATAACCTATCCTCAGCAAGATATAGGCCTACTAGAGATTTGTTGCTTAGTTATTTCTGTTATTTATCGGAAAATAACAGCGGTTGCTAGGTAACTAAACTAAGATAGGCCTATCTCTTACCAGAGATAGGTTATAAATATCGGCGGTAAGTCGCTACGATGTCGTTAAAGTTTACATTCCGGAAATCAGGGCACTGACCTTTGACTGAGTCAGTTCAAACATTTGATTAAAATGGATCGTGAAAGTTTAAAAGTGTACAATTGTAAAGCCAGCACTGACCTTTGAGCTTGCCGTCGAAGCGCGGGCTGGTGGCGACGGTGAGGCCGGGGTGCGGCAGCAGGAAGCAGGCCAGCTGCTCGAAGCACCCCGCCACGTGCCGCCGCAGCGCCTGCAGCTCGGGGTGCTGGCCCGGGTGCACCTGCCCGGAACATGCTCCTCTATCACAACACCGAAACATGTTTACCAGATTCTCATATGACAAAAACTTTTTAAACCATTTTAAAATTCAAGGTAAACCATTCGTTTTCCTAATTTATGTTACTCGGCCGCTATCCTATAAGTCAACTGCATTACTGCATCATCCCTTTATTCGATTCGTTTCCCTATTATCCAATTTTACCAAATTCGCATTTTAAGTTTAATGGTTAAAATTTTTGTAGTTAAAATTTTGTCAAACACAGTTGTTAAAATTTTAAAAAACAATGTAATAATTTACTAGGTACGACGCCTATAATTCTTTCTTCTGTGTCGACGCCTAAGATGCGATACTGGCACGCTCGCTTTGTCCTGACGCCGCGCCGGTCATGCAGGTGGTTCTAACCGGACCTAACTGATTGTTAACCTGATACGATTAACAGATAATTTGTAAATAGTCCAAACCTTAACGAATGTTTTTCTAGCCAATCACCTAAATTACCTTGGCTCTTGAACTCCGCCTCGGTTAATGATTATTCAGCGAATTAAAATTCGTTATAAAATATTTATAATCATAACAATTCTAAAAAACATAAAAACTACCGAATATGTTGCCGATTAAAAAATACAATATTTTTCAATCGGTGCCATGTTTGGGTGAAAGCACGCCTACCTCCAGCCGCTTCTCGAGCAGCTGCTGGCCGCCGGCGGCGCCGAAGCCGTGCTCGTAGGGGAAGCTCCAGTCGCGCACCAGCAGCTGCAGCCGCTGGAACGGCTTGCCCGCGCTGCCCTGCGCCAGCCGCCCGTACTCCGTGAACAGCTGCAGGCAACATTATAACTTATTGTCGGTACATAAATTGGTACTGACCGAATCCAGGCCAAATCCATAACCTCTAAAAACTAATGCGCAAGACAAGAAACAGGGCGAGCGGTAGTGAGTTTCTTTTTTCTTACCTGATGTTATATGATGATAAGGGCGAAGGTAGAAACGCACTTCACTCGAAATCCTCATCTACCGAGGCACTGGCTATCTAATCTCTAGCTGCCGGAACACAACAATGCTTGATGCTATGGCGACATATTTAAATACCATGGTGGTAGCTAGCCAGGAGGACAAACAAGCCCTACCACCAACCAAACAGAGTACACAAACTGTACCCCCCACTGGGAATTGAACCCGAGACCCTGGGTCTAAGGCCGGTGGACCACAGAGGCGGTTAATAAACTATCGGGAAACATACGTGTGGTCACGCGACTACTCTGTCAAGGGTAAACGACTGAGAGGAAGAACTGGTTACAAATAATTTCGAGACCACCAACACATCAGACAGTCTCAGTGACCACGGACTCTGCAAAGGGTTCGAAATGTCATTATAGAACCTGGCAAAATTACTATAATTATAAAATACTGTTTGCTGAGTGGCAGGTTGATGGTTTCCACGCCATCATTAGGAAGATTTTCACGTTATCATTAGAAAGCGTTGCGCCTCTCTCATGGGGCGACTGCGGGGCAGCCCGAACTATATCCTGAACGCGTTGTCTGACCGCTGGGACTCACCGATGCTGAAACATTGGGTGCGGCTCCACGCCGTCCTCTAACGGTGGGTGGTCGTATCCCGTGCGCCAAGCTTGTTTTTGTTTTGTTTCGTTTTTTGTATGTGTATTTTTATTTTTTTTATGTAACTAACTAACTAACATCAGGGATTTAGCGCAATGATACATGCGTCGCTGATGGATTCCCACTAGAATGGAACGCTATTTCTGCACCATAGACCTGGCCACACCTGCAAGTGCTGGAGGTCGTCCTCCTCGATGTTTTGCGAGAGGTTGTAGATCTGCACGGAGGACAGCATGGTGGAGAGCGCGAACACGGTGGCGTTGTCGCGGACCGTGGACTCGCTGTCGAACGTGCCCTGCGTGTCCATCAGCAGGATCACCACCTGCAAGCAGCGGGGACTGGCATCAACATCACGAATAATAATATTTTTGGATAGATGCTGTCTGGAAATTTGCGAACCGCACCAAACCATTGAAACGGCAAAAAGCTGGCGCTATGCATATCAATAACTAAGGTTACCTTTCATAGAACATGTTCGCAATTTTCTTTTACACTAGTGGTCGCCCAGTGGTCGAAATTCGACCGTAATTTTATTAAGGCTGCACGGATTGTATCCTAAGTAATGAAAAATTAAAAAAGATAGAATGTGAGTTTGAATAAAAGAATAAGAATAAATAATGAATAAATTAAATTTTTGAAATGAGTATATATGCGTGTGTGTCAAATACATGGTAGTGTGTGTATGTTTGTTTTATTGATTTAATATATTTTTTATGCATAATTTAAAAAAAATAACATTCTGCAATCCTTCTCTATATAAACTATAAGTGTGCGAAATTTCATACTCCTCCGGCCGCGCAATTTTCGTAAAAAGGGGTACAAAGTTTTTGCTTCACGTATTAATATATAAATAAGGACAATTTAATGTAGGTTAAATGAAAAGATTTGATGCTAATTGATGATTGCTGTCTCATTTCAATTCCACTCCAATATTTCTTGTATATCGCTGCCCAGCAGAGAAGTTGGCCACTACGTTCGCACGTCTACTACCAATGTCACTCGTGGCTCATTATGTAGCCATGTGTTGGAAGTATCGGAATATGAGTGGCATTGTCTACGAGTGGCAAGTCATACGACTTCGTTATTCATCGCTGGTGTACCAGCCTTCTCGCTGCTTTGCAGTGTGGCCTTAAAGGACTTCCACCACAGCAGTACCGTGGTGTCCCACTGAGGTTCTAGCTGATATTGCCTAGTGGTGGTATTGCCTTCCTTATTCCTCTCTAGTGGCATTGCCTTCCTTGTTACTCTCTAGTATACCAACCTTCTCGCCGCTGGGCAGGGTAGCCTTGAAGGGCTGCGACCACAGCAGGAGGCCCGTGGTGTCCCGCTCGGAGCCGCCGCGCCAGCTGAACCCCTCCAGCGGGTCGTCCTCCGAGCCCAGCCACTCGTCCCCAGTGTCGCCGAGGTTGTACTGCAACAGGTATTGATCAAATAACAGACTTTTCAAATAGAGTTGAGAGTAGAGTAGAGTAAAGTAGAGTTTTTTATTATTATTTAATATTGATTGTTTCTTGTATTTCATTCTCTGACATTATTTCTTTCACATTACATTTTTTTATTGATTATGACTAATTGCTAAATGACTATGATTATTAATATTGACAGAATTTTATATTTAAATTATTTGAATACTATTAAAAGTAGGAAACAAAATTTGCATGCTATTACACAATGGCTAAATAGGCTTAGGATGACCATTTTTAATGAATATAACACCTTGTAGTACCCTATTTATGATTATTATAGTTATGATTGAATTTTATTGTGTAACTTGTTTTCGGTTGACGTTATTTTTTAAATTGTAAATAGGCTGAAAAGTATACGTACTGTCGGGGAGGTCGGGCACAGGGGCAGGCGTCTTTAATAACGACTTTAAGCATAGTCAAAGCATGGGAAAATTTGCCACTGTTTACCAATCAGAAACTTTCGCAATTCTCCTATGCGCTGTATATACCAAATACAGCATGTCTTATCACTGTCCAATCTTACGTTAATTATCTCGATTTATCTACTATGTGATATTACGTGAGTATGTGACGAGCCGGCACAAGTTTCAATGTTACCTTATGGTACCTTATGGTACTATGTTACCTTATGTGTACCTTATGGTTATACGTTAAGATATTTAAATTAAAAGCACCTACAACCAAGCATGTGTTGGCTCAATTAAGAAATTGGATAGCATAAACTTAGGTGAATATCTATCTCCCCAAGTGATAAAATAAATCAGTCACATGAAAGAACGCACTTTTTCAAGTACGTGCACAGTTTTTTACCATGCTATAAATATACGTCTTTATCATTGACGTTTGATACGATTTAATCTTAGATTAATAATATTCTAAGGATTTAATATTATATTGCTCTATTCTCAGTCAATACTTAACAAAGTTTAGTTATATTTTGTTGATAAAAAGGTACCGCGTTACTTTCCACTCTATTTATGATGAAATTGGCAATTTAATAGTTCGGACATTGGGCTCAGTAAAATGTATTAAGACATGTCTATGTCTTACAGCGGACTGGGTGCCTAGTGTGAGTGTCACTTGACATTCGATTACGTTAACGAAAACGAAAATCAGTATGCTATTAAAGCAGCGCTTCCCTCCTGGCAACATACGAGAAGAGTTAAAATTATGCGAAACAAATTTTCGTTTTCGTTGACATATAATCGAATTAATACGGATAGTAAACCAAATTCACACTAGGCACTCTGGTACGGATTGATTACGCTTATGGTAATTAAGATAAGATAACAAACGCACCCTGTGATCCAGGTATCTGAGGAAGAAGTCTAGCAGGAAGGACTTGCCCTTGCGGAAGGCGCCGGCGACGGAGATGACGACGACGGCGCGGTCCTTGACGTCGTCGCGCAGCAGCAGCTCGCTGAGCGCCGGCTCGTCCAGCTGGAACGTGTGCTCCTCGGGCACCACCACCGGGATGCCGCGCCCGCCTTTCAGTCCGCTGGGTTTGCCTGTGGTTAAAAACAGTCTTAATATTTGGGGTAATTTTTCCTCCTTTTTAAAACCCTTATGGAAGTACTTATCACATTTTATGAATAAAAATATTTAAAAAAAACCACGTCTACGAGATGTGTTTCGCAGCCAGAGCCCGCACGGTCTAGCACCCGGTAGATAAAATATAATGAATGTCTTTTCATTTTACCACTTTTTCGGGAAGAAAAATGGTATTAATAATAACTTTACAATTTAATAATTTCAATTAGTAGGTAATTAATTATAAACAAACAAATCGAATTAAATGAGAAATTTATTTTTCTATAGCTTTGTTGGTGTTTTGACTTAGAGCATTAAACCAAGTGTTTTGACGTGGTTTTGACAGCTCATTAATGCTTTAGTACACAATGACACGTGCGATGCGATAAATATGGAAAAATTGACCTAAAGATACTTAAAAGGTCACAAGCAAAGTGTACTTAGCAAGTAATGAGTTGAGCTCGGCGCCGCATGGTGCGAATACTTATTGGTACATTTGATTGGGTATATTAAAAACAGCATTGTGGTAGAGGTCCCTTCGTCAGACGAAGATTACTAAAACTTCATTATGAAAAAACGCGCAACATTTTACTAATAACTAAAGTGCCTTTGGTTCCTACATTTTTTTAGTATTTTATGTATGAGATACCAGGTAGGAGTGGGAAGAACTTTATACCACTATACCACCAGCATTGCGAGTGTTTGAGGTTGTTGTGGGTGTTTACCCACTTCCTCCAAAACAGTTCCAACTAAGGTATCCGAGGAGACCATGAAGGGAAGAGTTTTAGCATGTTATAGTAAGTAGGTAGGTACGAATTAATAACATCCTACAACAGTTTATTGACAACCCAAGGACACTGCTAATTTTAAGTGACGACGAGTCTCAGACAATGTTTGTTATTGTTTAAAAAGTTGTATCTGCAGCGCAGCGTAGGCATTCGACGAAGTTAATGCCTCAACACAAACGAGTTACACCGCAACATATTCGGTAGCGAATGCACACCTGAATCACAGCATTCTAACAACTGACATAATAATCTATATATAGTTTCGTAAAACACAGAATTAACTTTTACCAACTTGCACTGATAAACTTTTATATTTGTAACACAGATAAATTCGGTATATTACTCACTCATTTTTATTTTATGTGGCGCGTTATCTGAACGTCTAGTTTTTGATTGGTTGATTTGTTTTGATGTTTTCGTTCGTCGTGTGTTTCGCGGCGGGGGGCGGTACTGCCGACTGCTCCGGGCTGTGGCTGTCGGCGAGTGAGGAGCGCGTGAGGAGTGAGGTCAGCGTGATGTCACCGGCTGACGCGCGGCTCCACTACGCCGCGGTGAGGTCACACGGCGGTTATAGCTAGCTCGATGTGTGGCACATGAGATTTTGTAGGTCAATAATGAAATCACGTATGATCTAGAGGCGGATGGCGACTGACGTCATTATACATTTGCCAGTGAATAACTTAGCAAGTCAAAGGATTGTTTATTTAGTAGCGTTTTGGAAAAAATATATTTACAGGTATACTAACATATTATGTATCTAAGTGTATAGTCTCACTTTTACGTCTCACTGGTTATGGAATCCTGACGATATATGAAAAGGAACCAACTGAATTGTAATAACAATTAAAATAAAAAAATAAAAAATAAATGTTTCCCACACTCACATAAATTATCTAGCCCCAAGAAAAGCTTCCTTAAGAACTCGTTACATGGTTAACTAGACATCGGATAAACATACATAATACACTTAACTACATACCTACTTATTATATATAGGAAACACCCAGACCCGAAACAATTTAGAAAAACAGGTATTTCTAAATTGATCCGACCGGGGATCGAACCCGGGACCTAAGAGATGGCGACACCATGAAAACCGGTGTGCAAGCCACTCGACCAAGGAGATCGTCAGAATTGTATAAAAAAAGTAAATACAGGATGTCTGATGTGACTATCAGAGTACTATTACTACTACTTATTCTGTGCTTTTGAGTACTACTAGTTATTCTGTGCTTTCAGGTCCAAAGTAATAACTTACAAGTCAAGGTAAGCTTACATTTTGTTTCAACTCACATTTTCACTGTCAGTCTTTTAAACAACGACTTTCACTAAAATATGAAATGGAAACGCACCCCGATCAACGGCGGCGGCGCGCAGGGAATCCACTTTCGTTGTCGTCGCGGTGATTGAGCGCGGCTGCATATTATCACTACCGCGCGACGCACCGCACGCGCCGCATAGCAGGAAGAATTTCAAATAGCTACGCTACGCAAACATACTGCGCCTGCATCAAATAAATATATCAAATAAATTTAAGTTTTTCCTTACGGGGAAACGAATTTGCGATAAGTTAAACGCTTATCTATGCATTTAGCAGGTGCTAAATTTAATGTATACTAATATTTTAAAGAGGAAAGCTTTGTATTTTTGTATGTATGTTTGCAACGAATAAACTCAAAAATTACTAGACCGATTTAAAAAATTCTTTCACCATTAGAATGCTACATTAGCGCTGAGTAACATAGGCTACAGTAAAAAAAAATTATAATATATAGTTACTATGAAAGCGTAAAAAAGCCTACGTTAGTTAGCTTTATTAAATTATGTAGACACTAAGCCCTACTACTATGCAGACATTCCTCGGTAGAGCTAGTCGCCGCGCCGCCGCCGCTAGTTGGCCTACTCACGGCTCACGGCTCAATGTCATCATGGTACAACCTTGGTAAACAGGCCAATGATAATATTACATGCTTATTGCTCTCGAGGGTATTATATCAATAAATATTTTAATAAGTATTTGTTCAAAGTTAAGTAGTAGGTTAATTTCAATTAATCAGTTTACATTATTTCTTAAACATAGTATATTTAAATATTTTGGCATTATTATTAATTATAAATGAATCATAATTTTAATAGTCACTTAATTTCACTGCTTACATCAAATAAAGTCGTCGAGGTAAATAATAAACAACTTAACAAATGGTTGTCCGTCTTCTATGTATTAAAATTACCAGAGAGGCTCATTAAAACACACCATAACAACAAACAAAACTACAAACAAAACAAAATAAAAACTCATTCGGTCCAATCTCACTCAGTGTCATTTATTACTAGAATTTGTCGATAATCGTCCTTTAGATCATGCGCGTCACTAGTTCAAGTGGCCGTGAGCTTCATGCCGATCTCGCCGCACTTGTAGCCGACCTCGCGCAGCAGGTAGGGCGTGCGCTCGTGCGCAGGCGCGGCGGCCCACTCGCTGGTGTTGACGGCCACGGGCACGAGCCCCTGCTTCTCCAGCACGTCCAGCAGCAGCCGGAACGTGCCGCGCAGCCGGTTGCTGTTCATCGAGAAGCAGCCTTGGTTGAAGTTCATTACGCACACCCTGGAAGAGGATACTATTGATCATTTGTATCGCAACGGAGAGGAGCTCGATGGCGCAGTGGTTAACGCGCCCGGTCTGCGAGTGCTGAGGTTAAGCAACTTTCGCAAAGGCCGGTCATCGAATGGGTGACCAAAAATTTATCATCTCGAGCTCCTCCGTGCTTCGGAAGGCACGTAAAGCCGTTGGTCCCGGCTGCATTAGCAGTCGTTAACAACCACCAATCCGCACTGGGCCCGCGTGGTGGTTTATGGCCCGTTCTCCCTATCCATCCATAGGGAAGGCTCGTGCCCCAGCAATGGGGACATTAAATGAGCTGATGATGAATGATCGCAACGGAGACGCGGCTGGCATTCGTGTCACCTGATGGCAAGATGATGACGCGGGAACCCTCAGTATTGAAGAACTGGCTATTTCTGTTACTAACATTGGCCTGTTTAAACTGAGCTAGCTTAGATTAGCTATGAGCGTTATGATTTTCTTGGCGATTTTTATTCAAGTTCCTGTTTAAATACGCTATTTTTAATTAACCAGTAAAGTATCGAAACCGGCCAATACTCGTATACTCACACAACTACATCTTGTGGCAAATTTAATAGCTCGATAGGCACTCTATCCATGCCTTCAGGTACTGACAGTTCAATGGGGTAACCGCCCTTCAGACATATCACAATATCTGCAACCAAACAAGTTTATTAACTACTAATAAAGAAATAAAATCGTAAAAGGCAAACTTTCCATGTGTAGTAGTTACCTGCTATAATTCCATTACTCAAGACAATATTTTTGGTTACATATTCATCGCCACCGAGCCCGCTAGCGAAATATTGCTCCAACTCATCGGTAAGATTATGAACGGGATACTTGGACTTAGCCACCGCCAGCGTCGCATCGGGCAGAGAATACTTCTTGTCATGGAAACACTTCACTGCCTCGTGCAACGTGAGCAGTTGCAAGTAATCCAACGTGTTGTTATCTCTAGATAGGTATTCGTCCAGGAATTCCCTAGAGAACACTCTGCTAAGTACTTTGTCTTCGTAATGGTTTAAAGATGCGAATTCTAAGCACAGCTTCGTCCAAGGTAGCGTTGTGCTTTTGGAGTCCAGGACTGGATTGAGGGATATCTGTTGGCGGAGTTCAGTCCAGTGTTCGTTGGAGGGCATGTAGTTGTTGTTGGAGAGGCAATTGACGAAGCCGAAGAGGATGTTGGTGCGCGCGCTGGAAAGCGTCTCGGGGCTCTCGGCCGCCGACGCGCACAGATACTCAATCAGGCCGAGGTGGGTGTGCGCCTGGGAGCAGATAAAAAATTGGTTGTCTGTAAAGTCGGTTTACTGATGATAGTTGAACGTGACAACGACTTAAGAAGGTGTCAGGAGGGGTTGGGGGTGTCGGGGGGTGTTGGGGGTACGTACCGCGGTGGCGATGCCGGCCACGGGCTTGCACAGCAGCCTGCAGCAGCCCGTCGAACAGGTAGGCGGGAGGAGTTGGGGGTGTCGGGAGGTGTTGGGGGTGTCGGGGGTGTTGGGGGTACGTACCGCGGTGGCGATGGCGGCCACGGGCTTGCACAGCAGCCTGCAGCAGCCCGTCGAACAGGTAGGCGGGAGGAGTTGGGGGTGTCGGGAGGTGTTGGGGGTGTCGGGGGGTGTTGGGGATACGTACCGCGGTGGCGATGCCGGCCACGGGCTTGCACAGCAGCCTGCAGCAGCCCGTCGAACAGGTAGGCGGGAGGAGTTGGGGGTGTCGGGAGATGTTGGGGGTGTCGGGGGGTGTTGCGGGTACGTACCGCGGTGGCGATGCCAGCCACGGGCTTGCACAGCAGCAGCAGTCCGTCGAACAGGTAGGCGGGAGGAGTTGGTGGTGTCGGGAGGTGTTGGGGGTGTCGGGGGGTGTTGGGGGTAAGTACCGCGGTGGCGATGCCGGACACGGGCTTGCACAGCAGCACGGCTAAATTTCTACTCAGCCGATTGTGCTTCTTTGTCGCTCGTTCCGCGCTCTCGCTTGCACTTCAAGCCTTACATGGAACGCCTCAGAGCGAGGTAAAGCCGAACTTTTTCATGCGTGCAGCCGGCTCTATCGAATTATAAGACGTTGTCACATCAAAAAGAATATTTTAAAAATGAAGGCTTTTTTATAGATAGCTCGGCAAATGACTCCATCCCACCTGATGTTAAGTGGAAATGGAGTTCAGACGCGAAAAACTGGTGCAGTGTGAAAACAAACGTACCATCAGTTAACCTCACTCTGCCGGTCCACAAGGTGCTTCTTCACACCTCTTTTGAAGGACCGAATATCATAGGAAGGATGGAAAACGTGTGCTAGTAGGCATCTTTTGGAGGTGCGACCAAGAAACGAGTCAACAAATATCTTTGTGCGCGACGGGATATTTGAGACAGTGAAGCGGTGACTCCGAAGAGCAGCACGTGTACTCCTATGAAGGAAGGGAGAAGGTAGGATAAGGTCAAAGAGCTCTTTACAGCACTCGCCATGGAATAAGCGGTAAAACACGCCGAGTGACGCAACATCTCTACGCAATTGCAGAGATTCGAGAGTATTTGCGACTTCTGCATTGCCGATAATGCGTTCAGTGCGACGCTGCAATCTGTCCAAGGCATCGAGAAGGTACTTTGCAGAACCTTCCCAGATGTGCGAGCAATACTCCACGCAAGACCGTACCTGTGTCTTGTACAAAAGGCATAACTGGTCCGGCGTAAAGAATCGCCGCACTCTGTTCAAAATACCAAGTTTTTTGATCACGGCTTCGATGTAGTCCCTTTGGTTCAGATCGCAGCGAATCGTCATGCCTGAAACTATTAATTTCTTATTGAAAACCATTTATTTAATTTATTCGGAGGATTTTTTGCCAACAGCAAGAGGTAAACCGTGATCTTTATCAAATCCCAAGGTGGACTGATATGACAAAATAAAGACGATTTAAATGTTAAATCAAGTCAAGTACTACTTGTATTTAGATAACTAGACGAACTGACTTACAATGCGAGAAAGTACTCTGGCCACTAGTAGTCCCCTCTCGAAGTCGATTTTGTTCTGCACCACGTAATTGGCGATGGCGTCCATCAGCTGCTCGTGGTAATATTCTGGGTGCTTCTCTAGAATACGGCCTTTTATCTTCGCAGCCGTCCTCAGCACGTCGTCGTAAGTCAAGTTGTCTAGACTCTGCGTCAGAATGTCGTAGCAGATGTGCAGGAGCTGAACTCTAGTTGGAAACACTTCTTCGGTGCAATTAACTTGGCATAGTGACCGTATAATGGATTTGGCGTTTTGCGCATCTATGGTCTGATCATGCAGCAGTAGTCCTGTGACGATATTGTTGACACATCGATCTGGCAAGTCGTGATTGCAGCAGTAAGACAACATGTCCCTCAAAAGGGGGAGATCTTCATTGTCTAATTCTAGAGGGAGCCGGATTTGGAATGTAAGAGGTAGCGCCAACTTTAAAGCATCGACTAGATGGTTCTTGCTGTCGAAACGGCTGAGAATAAAGTCTAGAAACATGATTTGCCGTATGTTGAGCTGGTTGATGTTGTATCTGATGAGCTGAAGCATCGTCTGTACGATTAACGAGTCCGCGGGCACATGCAGGTACGAGAGGACCTTTGTAGCTTCGATGGCTTCGTTTACGTCGAGGGAGCGAGCGTGCTTTTTAAAGTTCTGGCAAAGTACACTGAAAGCTGGATTCTTGATGATAGTTTGGGGATCTCGGTCTATCCTGTAAGTACATATAAAGTTTAGAATCGAAAACTAGCTTAGTTTTCATTGCTGTCACAACGGTATTCATGGTATTCTAGTTCCACAAGATAAGTTTTACAGCAATTGTTTAGCTTTCAAGCTAGCCCTAGCTAGCTAGCTAGCATGTAGCTACCATCTATCTAGCAACCAGTATCTATCAAGATTACTATTCCACATAACATAGCTTATTGGCACAGCATATAAAAGCTGAGTTAAATTAGCGTTAGGTTACGCCGCCTGCGAAATCTAAAGTCACAACTAAGTTAAGTACACATAAGTAAAACAGAAATTATTTTTTAATTGATAATTTGTTATCTCTCTCTGGATATAGAACTAATAGAAAACAGGCGTGCGTTCACTTACTTGCCCGCCTTCTGCAGCTCAAAGAGGCAGCGCAGCGCCAGCAGCAGATGCTTGTGCGTCATGACGGGCAGGTGCGCCTGCACGGCGGCGAGCACTTCCGCCGCGCCGCCCGCCGCGCGCAGCCGCGCCACCACCGCGTCGGGGGACACCGTGCGCGTCATCTCCGATACTGCGGGGCCAGGGAACATCATGTTTATTAACATGTGAACAAAAAACTTTGTACCCCTTTATAAGCTCATTGCGCGCGTGGAGGAGTATAGTTAGAGTACATATGGAGAAGGAGAGCAGAATGATAAATTTATTTATAATAATATGTGTTTCATTACATTGTATAGACATTGAATATATTGAGAATTACTGTTTATGCTTATTTTTTTGTTGAAATATGTGACTGTTAGTTTCTAATTAAACTTATAATAACTGTAATTTGACTACAGAGAATAAGAGCGTTTAACTAAGACACCCTAGGACACACTTAGTCACGCCAAATGTGTCAAGGGGCGGGCCATTCCATCTTTCTACTGATGAGTTGATCATATTAACATCAAAATACCTAAATAAATGATGACATACTATCGCCATTTCTTGTTTGATTCTGATTAAATCAAAATAAGATTTTATAATAAAAGAGGGGTAAAAAGTACAAATAGGTACATCAGGCCAGAAACCTCAACACTGTTGCTGGTCGGTGGTTACTATAAACTATTTACTTAAGATAATAGCTAAATATGGCAAACATCAGCAAGAAAACTTACTAGTTGTAGTTAGGCTCCTTGTCCTGATAGTGGACCGTCCGAGGGGACTGCTCTTTAGCATGTTCTGCCACACGCTCTTCAGCAGCAGAGTCATTGTGTTTGATAACCAATGTATCTGGAACATAATGGAAGCTTTAGTTAGCTTTCATGTATCTTTTCCTGTGACATACATACCTACTACTACATGTTTGCATGTCCTTACCATTACCTTACCTTACTTATTGCTAAACTGTTTCTACATTTGATTGTTAAAGTATCAGGAATTTATTAAATAGAATTAGTTTGCGTTTAATTAACAAAATGCTAGACAGTAACAATAGGTAGTTTTTTTTAACTAAAAATGTTTGCAGCATAATTTGTTTCCTTTTCGAGAACTTCTGTCAATCTAAACTTCAAAAGCAAGGAGAGGTAAACCTTAACCTAAACAGTAGGTACCTTACCTTCTAAGTGAATTGTCTGCCAATTAAATTGCATAAGAGTGTAAAAAATCAATGAAAATATTATTCTATTACAATAATTCTTCAAATCTCATCATTTTTAAAGTATTTTCTTTTATAAAATATAGTTTCTATTATAAAAATAATTTTATTCGATCTCGACTTTTGTATACTTTTGACAAACTGTCAAAATCAGCTGTTTGGTTTTGGAAAACAAAAAGGATAAAATATAAAAAAAAAATATATAAACTGTGTTAAACTTTTATCTAAAAGTTAAACACTACATTTATAAGTTCATGTTTATTTGTATACGACAAAAACTTGTACACCCGCCGTTTTTAAATTCTTTTAGAAATCTACATGAACCTTGACTAAAGAAAATTAAACTCACTACTACTAGGCTGTATGGGCTAGATAACTTATATGCTTTCTTTAAATATGTTTAAAAAAAAGAACTTATAAATAAACAAAACCTACTTGACTTCTTGGCGGGAAAGTGAAGAGTCATGTCTGCGGTTTTGTTTTATTTTCTAAAATTTGTGTTAAGTCGAATATTAATGTGAAATAATGGTGGATTATTAACCGTTAAGTGTTCGTGAGTGTGCATGAGTGTTGGCAAATGAAACAAAACAGTGCAACGTCACTAATCAAATTCTCTCAAGAAGTCCGCTTGAGGACTTAGTAAAGCCCCACATCTTTACTGAGATACTCGAGGGGTTGGGGGTATATCATTTCTCACTTCTCATTTCCATTATCATTCATCATCATCTTTAGGATTATAATACTAATGAAATTAAGAAACTAATGACATGGCAGCATGGTCTATGACCTTAGCCGGTTCCTCAGAGAACAAACTATAAAAAAAAAAAAAAAAAAACAAAACCTACTTACTAAGTACTCTTCATAGAGGAGAGTAATAGGTTTGGTACTCTTTGAACAAAACTATCATCCGAATCATCCGATCCTACATAAAAAAAGTACTTTATGGATCCTACGAAACGAAACGCACGCAACAGAAAAACCACATGATTTTTACAATTTTATTGGATTGAAGATTTTCCTATTCTAAAAGAAGTGGAAATGGAAGAAGAAAAAATAATAAGCTCAAGACCTGACAGAGAAATCAAGAAAAAAATCATAACACCGGGTGACTATACAGTGGTTCCCTATGAAGATTCCCGATGCAAAATAGTTTTGTCTAATGTGATATTCTCAAACTCTGCCGGAAAGTGTGAGATTGAAGCGGAGAGTAAAGTCTTCAGTAAAGAGTTTGACGGCAACGTTTTAATAGGCGATGTCGACTCTTTTATTGATAAAGATTTCGAGTTGATTTTGCAGCAGATGTGTTGTGGTGAAATCTGTGAAGCGCGTATATTGTATAGTGACAGTGAGGGCGCACTGGCGAAGGAGATAACGTGTAGAATAGAGCTGAAAGAAGTCACGGAAGAGCAGTTGATAAGTGACTGGGGTTGGGAGAGATTGTACGAATCAGCTATACACCACAAGGTATGCATGTGTACAAAAGCATTTGCAATTTAAGTACCATCAAAAATCATTCAATTTCATGTTTACAATAAAGTTTTTTTAGATATACAAAATTATTCTAAAATAAAAATAAAAATGTATTTTGTTTCAGGAGTGTGGTGTAGCATTGGTTAGACAAAAACGACTCACAGATGCATTTAGAAGGTTTAACAAATCGCTCAAACTTCTAATAGCCATAGAACCAGTTGACCCTGAAGTGATTGATTACGAGAAAGTCCATGAGATGATTGATTTAAAGGTAAATTGATATTTATATGAAGTGTACATTGTACATTTTCTTTCTAACCTGAATAAAACCTCCAAAGTATGTTTTGAAACTTCCAAGTATATTAACAATAAATACATTTTTTAAAACAACATAAATTCACATAATATTGAATATTCACGAAAAAGTCCTTTTTAATTCTAGGTAAAGTTATATAACAACCTTGCACATATCCAGCTGCAGTATAATGAGTTTGAGCCAGCATTGCAACTCTGCAACCACTCGCTTCGACATGACCCAGACAATGTGAAAGCTTTATATAGGCGCTGCACAGCATATTCGGGAATGAAGATGTATGAGGAGGCCTGGGCAGACATACAGCGCACTCTGGAGCTAGACCCATCTGATAAAACAGCGCAACAGAAGGCTAACTTTCTCAGATCAACCATTGAAAATATCAACAAAAATTATACTAATGTAATCAAAAAGATGTTTGGCTAAAAAAATATTTATATGTACAAGTATATTATTATGTAGGTATGTCTATTATTTGTAAGGATTTTATTTTCTATTTAATAAAAAGGTTTATTAAACGCATTTAATAGTATTAATAGATAAGAAGCAATGGACGGGTGTGTTTTTCAACTAGCACAGTTAATAGTCTGATAACAAGATTTACAGGAAAACTTTTATTGGTGGTACCCATACCATATACTGTCTGTATACTGTATAGTATAGTCTAAATAAATACCGCTAGAAATGGTCAGTAGAAAAATACTAAAGTAAATTCGAGAAGATTGATTGAGGGTATGTTCCGATATACACTGCGAGCACTGTAAAGTGTGACGTCAATTTAGTATACTGCGAGCGAAGCCGTTCCTTTATAGTTAGCTATACTGATTACTGTTTAAAACGGAACGCAGTCCAGTAAACTGTCATCCATGTCGTTTCTGGACGTTGTTGATCACGTGATCAAAGCACTGAGAGCACCTTACCTCGAAAATGCGCCAGTGCTTACAATACCAAAATGGCGACGATTTATGACGTCATATATTTCTCTAGGATACTGCGGCAGTATACTGTCAGTTCATAACGGAACAAATCTCTCCCCAGTGAGAGCACTGGACAATGCTCGCACTCAGACCAAATAAAAAGTTTTTATTTGGTCTGAGTGCTCGCAGTGTATGTCGGAACATACCCTGAGACTTTGAAGGAATAATAACGAAACGAATGACTTCTTGGCGGGAAAGTGAAGAGTCATGTCTGCGGTTTTGTTTTATTTTCTAAAATTTGTGTTATGTCGAATATTAATGTGAAATAATGGTGAATTATTAACCGTTAAGTGTTCGTGAGTGTGCATGAGTGTTGGCAAATGAAACAAAACAGTGCAACGTCACTTTTCAAATTCTCTCAAGAAGTCCGCCCGAGGACTCAGTAAAGCCCCACATCTTTACTGAGAAACTCGAGGGGTTGGGTGGTATATCATTTCTCACTTCTCATTTCTATTATCATTCATCATCATCATACAGAAAAGAAATATTGTTTATTTATGTATTGTACTTGTTAGAAAAATTACTTTGACACTGGCTAAATGTGCTAATCGCACGAAGCCATCAACAAAATGAAAAAAAAAAAAAAAAAAACGAAACGAATAATGGATGTTGGCATTATTAGAAAACATCTCCAGTAATAACGGTACTATTATATCATTACACGCAAATGTTGCGAAGAAATTACAATTTGACAAAATGTTGTGATTTCCACGAGCGGGATTTAAACCTGCAGTCCAGCACCCAAAAAGTAAATTAAGTAGGCCTGCACCCCAAAAAATACCGGAGAACTTTTAAGTGCTTTGCAAACGGCGGTGGATCGGACAATTTCACCGCGATTCGCGAACGATAGAACAAAAGGAATCCTATACTACCAACGCAAATAGAAGATAAAAAGGCTGTCCTCTGGTCTTTATTGCTTCGCGGTCAAAAAGACTTCGCGCTCCGCCGTTTGCGGTGCAACTTATTGGTTGACATACCGGATACCGGGTATTGTAACAACGCTATCTACTCATACTTTGTACGTCAAAGACAAACTACGCCATCAAATCCCATTTAAAAATTTAACAAATAATTACGGTTATTTAAACGAATGAAATAAGTTATTTAATTTCTAATGATTAATTACTTATTAGATGGATCACGCATAAAACTTTTATAAGCATTTGAATTTTGTCGGTTTTTAAGGAAATTTAAGTTTTATTATAGCAACATCAATTTGTCTGTCAAAACAAACTTTTTTTAAAGTCTTTATAAGTGATAATGCCGATTTGTTTCAAATGTTTTCGGCTTTGTACATTCATAATTATTCAATTGTGGCCTGAATTAATTGTGATAAATGCTTATAAATAGCAAATTATCATTGTTTTAGTCAGAGTGTCGGTTGAACGCTCATAACTAGCAGAATACATTGGTAATCCATAATAACATGTTTGTTTCTGTGAAGTTAAATTTATTTTTATTATTTGGGTTCGCTTTGGTATGTGAATGTAAATATGGATATGTAACATGGTTGAAAGATAAGGCTGAGATATCGGTGACCGATTACTACGCAGATATCCCGGATGTCCACGTCGCGCGGGCTACGTACTCGAACGAGATCAACAGTACAGGGTTTGTTTCCTTTCCGTTTCATAATAAAGGTTTTAGATATGTTTTGAAACTTATGTAATTGGCTAGTTGGCTGGCTAGCTGGGCCTAGGTGTCTAATGTCACGCTGCACAGGGCATTTTTTAAAAATTTAAGTAATTTAATTTGTAAATTAAAATACATTTCTCTGTGTTAGCTTATAAAAAAAGACTTAGAAATTTCCTAGCTAATAAATAGGTATCTAAAATCTTGACTTATCCAAACTATATATAAACGAAACCTCATAATGGCCACAATTATCTCTGCTGTATAATAACCACTTGTCCGGAGGTCATTAACATATCAATATTTTTAAAATATACCAGCATATCATTGTAACTTTAATGGTGCAAAAATAACAAGTTATCAAAGTTAAAGTTGGTCATAAGGCCATGTAAGATAAATGTATTTTGCAGTTGTGTTGTATTGTGTTGCTTGTTGTGATAGGGTAAACAGTTGGAAATAATCTTTATTCTTCTTTCTTTATTTTCTTTACTATTTGACATTGATGTATAATTTAGTTGTATGTTTTAATTTTATAATTCTAGAGCATTTATTCTACTTATTTTAATCATTCATCATGGTATGCGAATGGCTGATTTTTAATGCTTTTCTGAACTATAATAATAAAATTAGACCACTACACTGTTGGAATATAGGTAGAAGAATTTTATCTATGGTTGTTACTGGCTGCTGGCATTTGTTTTGGTAAAAGAAATATAGGTCTGAAACAAGTTTTGAATATTTTGAATAGAATGCCAGCCAGTAACAACCATATATAAAATTCCTCTACCTATATTCCAACATCCCCTCTGTATTTTATCTTTATAATAACTTCAAAGAAACAACCATCAACTAACTAACTAACTAACTATATTAAACAATTAATCACTAACCAACTTACTAAACAACTCCATCACTAACCAACTTACTAATCAATTCCATCACTAACTTCATCACCACTAACTACAAAATCCACCACTGAATACTTCATTACTAACTACAAAAACCACCACTAACTACTTCAACACTAACTACAAAAACTACTATCACTAATTATTTCAACACTAGTAACAAAATCCTTCACTAAATTATACTTCATCAAACAACAATAATTCCACATAACGCGTTCACGCGTACTCGACGGGTACGAAAAGGTTAACGAGTTTGTGTATCTCGGGTCTTTGATAACTTGCGACGGCGGTTGCACTGACGAAATACGCCGTAGGGCCGGTATGGCTAAAAGTGCAATGGCTAACCTTGATAGAGTATGGAAGTATTCGACGTACAACTAAAGTCCACTTGGTACAGGCCCTGGTGTTCTCAACTTTTACGTATGGTGCCGAAACTTGGAGTTTGAGATGTGTCGTGATAGCAGTACGATAGATGCCTTTGAGATGTGGTGTTGGCGAAGGTTGTTGCGTATACCTTGGATTTCGATGCGGACTAACGAGTCGATACTAAAAGAGCTCAACATCACGACGCGACTCTGCGATATGCTGTAAACGAACCCTGAGCTTCTTCGGACATATTATGCGGTCCTCAAAGCACTGTCTGGAGAAGCAGATTATTGTAGTGCAAATTGATGGCAGACGTGCGCAAGGAAGGGCACCTACTAGATGGTCTGACACACTGAAGAAGGCAGTCGGCGGCGGCATGCATCGGGCGGTCCACGCAGCATATAATCGCACTGAGTGGAAACATATAATATGTGGCCGCGATCCTCATCAGTGAGGGAACGACGAAGAAGAAGAAGAAGTTCCACATAAGTGGCTCCGTACAATGTCTAAACCCTCTTGCCTACCTTAACTTCTCTGCATCTTCCTTTTTCCGCCTTCTAACAATTTCTTTAATTTTTCTCCTAAAACTCCTTTTCTTCATTAAAATCTTTATATTGCATCTTCAAAATCATCATCATCTTGGAATAAATTTCTTCTCTAACTTCCCCTCTCAAAATAATATTCTTTTCAACAAATCTCGTAATTTATTATTTTGTACTCCAAACACCATTCTCGGGCAGCTTCACATCATAATCACTGCGCAGTGGAAGCGTGCTGCTGGGCCCATAACCACAAAACCTATTGTTGATATTTTCTCCTTACCCTTTTGGAGAGGAGAGGGGAGAGATGGAAAAGATATGGGGATGGGAAGGGAGGGTGTGTTGGATAGGGAGGGTAGGGTATGGATGTGGATAGTATTTTCGACTAGAGGTTTTAGTTACCTCTGTTTCTTAGGGAATCAAACCAATAACAGGCGGCAACCACGTGAAGGGTAACTCTCTAGCCGTGCCTTGGGGATCTACATGACTTGCGTACTCCCCCATGACCGTTCACCAGACTTAGCACTAGACAGATGCTGAGAATAGGGGTTCTTCAATCTCGGATTCAATTACCCATAGATTGGATCCCCCCGCCCAATGCCAGCCAGTGACAACCATAGATAAAATTTCTCTACCTATATTCCAACATCCCCTCTGAATTTTATCTTTACAACAATTAAAGAAACAACCATCAACTAACTAACTAACAATGCTGAACAATTCATCACTAACCAACTAATGTAGTTTTAAAAGTTTATGTTTGTAACATCCATGGAGTTTTGAATCATATAAAAGCTGAATAAATTATTATCAACAAGATTTTGAGTACTTTTATATAATTTTATTTATTTGATATTTCTGTGTTTGAACCTATTGTGTACCTTGTAAAAGGTAGAAATGTAGTGAGACATTATATGTAATATTAACATCTATTTATAAATTTTGTAATACTAACCTACATCTCACAATAAAGTATACTATTACCAACTATTACCAACTATTGATTTAGTTATGGATCCCAATTCTATGAAGAAAGCGCAAGGGCAAGGAGAAAATATCTACAACATACACTACAAATAAAAGAGTTTTACTTCACCTTTGGGTGATAAGAAATGACCTCCCAAAGTCTCAAACATAATAACAAATAAACCTTTACTCACACATTTCATGTAAGTAAGTGCGACAAAATGCAATAAAGTACTTTTATCATTTTAATTTTTGCTTTCATAATGCTATATTATTATGTAGTTAAAAGACACTAGGAAAATTCAACGTGTCTTCTGGGGTATCGGTAGCTCAGCGGTCAGAGCATTGAATCCAAGGGTTCTATTGGTATTCTTCTATATCTATGGGACAGGTTGATTTTTTTTTCTATTAAAAATATTATCTTGTGGATGCAATATAATTAGAAAATTATTTTTGAAAATCTTCAGATGGGCTTTCTTGGAGCTGCACACAAATGGCGATTCAAGTGATAAGCTGCAAGCATATGCAGCGGGCTACCTGGAGGGGTTCCTCACCAGAGACCTTGTGTGGATGCACTGGCAGAATGTTCTCAAAGGGTATTACAGTCATTAAATTAAAATGTTTTTTTTTGTTTTGTTTATATTTTAACCAAAGGCGCCCATTCAATGTCAACAACTACCGTCATTAACATCCGATCATAATATTTTTACAAATACTAAAGATCAGTTAAGAAGTAGGCAAGCTATTTATAAAATGTTTTTTTTGATTTGTTTATATTTTAACGCAAATTTTGTTGCGAACAAATTACAAAAACACAAATGTTGAAAAAATTTCCACAAGCAGGATTTGAACCTGCACCCTTCTGACATACCAGGTCAGGTGCTCTCCCAATTGAGCTATCGTGGTTTGGCTTTCAAAGTAAAAAAGTAAATAGTGTTAAATAATTTCGGCGGGCTGGTTAGAACCACGATATTTTGAATTTGAATTGTGAGAGCACCTGCCCCGGTATGTCAGAAGGGTGCAGGTTCAAATCCTGCTCATGGAAATTTTTTCAACATTTGTGTTTTTGTAGGTCATTAAACTATCACAGTAGCAAATAATAAACTAATAAGTATATTTCGTTGTAAGCTAATGATATATAGATGTATTTAATTTTAAGAATATTTAAATTAACTAACAAAATAAGAAATCTCGATTTTAGTTCAATAACTAATACTATTCAGTATTTGTGTGGTGCCGGGGGTAAAGAATTGCACCACCCCATCTCTTCCCGTGGGTGTCGTAGAAGGCGACTATGGAACCATTCCAGAGGATGGGCAACAGCGTCTCTCTGTGATTATTCTCACCTTACTGCGATCGCCAACCCGCCTGCCAAGCGTGGCGATTATGGCAAATTCCCCTCAAAATTATTTATCCTTGAGGGAGGCCTTTGTCCAGCAGTGGACGTCTTTTTGGCTGAGATGATGATGATGATGATGATTCAGTATTTGATTCATTTTATAAATAAATATTCTTCCAAAGTATGAAAATTGAGGAATGTGTAATGCTTAATGTATCCAACTATGTATTGTATTTAAAAAAGAATAAAACAAATAAGTAAATATTCTCACACTTTTTAGATATTGCTACAACAAAACTGACGTGTGTGCTTTAGTGGAAGACTTTGTTACCAAAAATGAAAAATACATCGCTTCTATGATTGAAAAGCATCCTGAAGACCCTTACTGGTATCAGGTATGTATGACGCATTAAACTATGCTGTAAGTCACAAATGATATCATGGATTAAACTTACTAATTTGTTAATCAATTTGCAGATGAGTTTATATTACATCCAGCTGGACGGCTTGGCGATGGGGTACAATCATGCCACCAGTAACCTGTATGAGCTGCTAACTATCAGGGATATTCTGTGAGTCTTTTACTATTTCTACAAACAATTTTAACTTTCAACCATATAGTAGATAACCAGCAGTGGACATCTTTTGGCTAAGATGATAATGATGATGATGATGATGATGTACATATAATGTTGGTTATGGTGATATACAGAGTTCTAGGAAGGGCTTGGAAACCGGTTAATTTTTTGAACCGGTTTCACGAAACTATGCATGGGGCTTTATTAAAAAGGTTACGTTCCATTGAACCGGTTTAGGAAACTGGTTTACAAAAAATGGGTTTTTTTTTAATTAACCGGTTAAAATTTAAAATGATAAATACTTGATTTACGTTTTCGACCCATGTTGATAGGATGCGCGCTACTATCAAAATGAGACTGCGCTCGCGACGCCACACTGGTGCGCCCCGCGCGGGTATTTCATTCAACAAGTTTCAACAAGTCGCAGCCAGCGATCGCTAGAAATAAACCGGTTTATTTAGGTTCGAAATATCTCTTCTATTTGGTTCCGCACCGGAACGATACTTAACGATAGTACAGGTTTTACCCTAATGAAACCGGTTAATTTTGAATCGGTTTCAAGCCCTGGTTCTAGGAGATTCACAGAACTCTATGAAGACAGAAGAGAAGAGACAGAAGTACCAACTCACATAGTATACAGTATACTGCATGCTTGTACGGCCAGCCGCACTTAAGATGCGTTTTCGTATAAATTTGACTTACACAAACACGTACGAATATGCACGATACATCCCGATTATGGTAATCCACACACTAGACGCGAACTAGTCGTGCGAATAGTTCCAACGACCGAAATCAATTTAAAGCTCGAATTTTTATGCTTTGGTACGAAAAACAATATAGATATAGAAAAATTTATGTGACCCGTCACGTGTCACAGTCACTACTGACTGAGAAAAATGCAACCAATTTAAGCGTACAATTCGTACATCCAATAACGTATGTTTTCGTACGACTTAAAATTCGTATACAATGTGCGGTGAGCCTAACACTGAAGAGTTATGGAACAATGGCTTTTGAACCCTATCATGTACCCAGATGGATCAACATGCTGGGCGACCTGGACGAGCTGGCGTTCGCGCTGTCGATGCCGCCGGAGCTGCCCGACGAGCTGCTGTTCGGCGAACACTGCTCGGGGCTGGTGAAGCTGCTGCCCGACCTCAGCGACCTGTACACCTCGCACGTCACTTGGAACAGGTAACTTTGAGCCTACTGCTTTGGCAATAAAGACTGGACCTATCTGCGTCATGGCCCGGTGTTTAAAGCCACTGCTAATTTTTTCTCATTATCCTTTAAATTATAGCTTTAAACCCGAATAATTCAGTATGTGGTATATAGCCACCTAGACAGGTACTGTGTGAGAACCTTACCACCGCAATCGTGTTTTTAGATTGTCAGTCAATCAATCAATGATTATTATTATTATTAGTAAAATTAATAATCAGGTCAATTCAAAGAAATTAAGTTCTAGAGAACTGGTAGGCTACTCTTGACGCAAACTCAATCTCAATACAATTCCAATCCTAAATGTAAAATATTCAAATGGCACTCTTAAAAGCGATGATAGCGCTACATTGCAATTAAATTGCGTGGAAATTGAGTGAACAAATTATTATCGAGATGGGGTGTTCCGAAGAGTAGCCTACCTGGTGAAATTCCACACTAGATAGCGCTGCATGCGACTTAAAACTAAGTCGTAACCTCAAAAACCTTATAGGACTCGCGCCTTAAAGGCCTCGGGAGTCGTGAGTCTCTTATGGCGTGTGCGTTGTATATGTATATTATCTTTATTATACAGGTAATATAATTAAAATTTAAAAACAGCTCGAGTGGTGTATGTTATTGAGTCATTTAGTGTAACGACCGAGTCCTATTACTAAAGACTGGAAAGAAGAAGACTAGATGTCTTCTTTTTAGACTTGAGTTGTGTACAATGATTTTTAAAAGCCTGAAGGGTCTGAATCTCTTGCATCACTAGCGGCAGCCGGTAGTCCGTCGTACGGCATCGTCGCGTGGGATGGCACATCGGAGTCGCAGTGACGCTCGTCATTCTGTGAGAGAAGGACGTCGATCGTGACGCACTAGACGGCAGGGATCGATGTCGCATCACGTCGTTCTGACGGATGGCACGTCGCACTGACGCACCTTACAACGGCACCTTTTCGGGTAAGCACTTGGCCTTCCACACACCTGATGTTAAGTGATGATGAGGCCGAAGGTTGAAGCGCACTCCACCCAGAATCCCCAACTACTGAGGCGCTGGCTTTCTTATCTCTAGCTGCCGGAACACAAACACATAAGACGGTGGTAGTTAGCCAGGCGGGCAAACAAACCCTACCTCCACCCAAACCGAGTACGCAACCATGTACGCTGGGAATCGAACCCAGGACCTCAGGGTCTAAACCACTAGACCGCAGTGGCAGCTTGTTGGCGACATCCGTGATCGTGTGTGAATCGGTCGACTAAAGTGGCACTCTGTCGGGGCAGCTACCAGTCGATGCTGCGCATGCAGAAGATGTACGTGCTGAATTTCCGCATGACGCCGGGCGGGCGCGAGCGCATCCCCGGATACAAGATGTCGATGTCCTCCTACCCCGCCTTCGTGCAAGTGAGTACTGACTAGCCGGCGCTGCAACACCTCACATAGGTGATGTCAAATCACAATTGACTCTTTGTATGTAGTTAAAGTATGTTTTTGAAAAACACTGTCAATAAGTTTGTTTCAAGCAAATGTAGACTAGAAGCTATTAACAATCGTACATAAAACATACAAAGACAACTAAACCAGGTAACTTTCAACCTTGCTACCTTCAAAATACAGCACATATCAAATGGTTACCTGAGTTATTACTAGAGATATCTGAAATTGATTCCGGTGCCGATTCTTCTCAAAGTTCTTTTAGGATTTGCATTTATTATGTTATATATAACTAAACAATGTTATATATAACTTATGTTATGTTATATATAACTAAAAATTATTATGTTATATTAACAAATCTTTGAATGAAGGGCACTTCCCTAACATCTGGAAACAAGCTCATATCGTCCCGTTACACAAAAAAGGCGCCAAAAGTAAAATAGAAAATTATAGGGGTATCTCTATTTTAAATACGGTTGCCAAGGTTTTCGAAAGAATGGTTTACAAGGCTATTTATCCAGTAATAAAAAACGGAATACCTGACGAACAACACGGATTTCTAAAAATGCGTTCGACAGTAACAAACTTATCTTGTTTTACGAATTACGTATTAGAAAATATGGATGATGGGGGGCAGGTTGATGTGATCTACACTGATTTTGAAAAAGCCTTTGATCGTGTGGATCACGTCATCCTTTGGAGAAAGTTGCACAGTCTGGGAATTCGTGGTGATTTACTCCGCTGGGTTAAATCTTACTTGCATAATCGTTCCCAAGCAGTGGTTATTGGCGGTTTTAGGTCTGATTTTGTAAATGTACTCACAGGTGTCCCTCAAGGTTCACACTTGGGACCCCTTTTCTATAATGCCTATTTGTTTGATATTGGTAGTTGCTTTAATACTGCGAGGTTTTTAATGTATGCAGACGATAAGAAAATATTTAGTGTGATCAAATGTGAACAAGACTGTACCAAACTTCAGAGAGATCTGGACTCTTTATACGACTACTATACAAAAAACAAAATTACTGTTAATGCTCAAAAATGTCAATGTATATCATTTACCCGCAAAAGAAATCAAATATCGCACAATTATTATTTTAATACCGTTCTAATTGAAAAAACCAATAAAGTCAAAGATTTAGGCGTTATCTTAGACAGCAAAATGATTTTTGATCAACATATTGATACTGTAGCTAATAAAGCTTTTCGGAATTTGGGTTTCGTTATGCGGTCCTGTAAGCCTTTCTCTGACGTTGATACTCTCAAAACAGTATTTTTTGCATATGTTGGGAGCGTTTTAGAATATGCTAGTCCCATCTGGACACCACAATATGAGGTATATAAAAAACGATTGGAACGTACTCAAAAAGTATTTATCAAACATCTTAATTATTGACTCCGTTGCTCCAGTGACTCTTATCTCGACGGTTGTCGCCGACATAACTTACTTACTGTTGAGGAGAGACATAAAGTTATGGATATGTCTTTATTGTTTGACATTATTCGAAATCGCGTTGACTGTCCGCAATTAGTGTCTAAAGTAGCATATCGTGTCCCTTCTCGTCGTACTCGACACACACCTCTGTTGCACGTTCCAAGTCATTCCACCAAGTACTCCAGTAATGCTGTCCTAACGCGCATTGCACGCACCTATAATACTCTTTTTAGCAAGGAAGATGTTTTCTTCATGTCCAAATTTAACTTTAAAAAAAACATAATCGAAGCCCTAAATAGCAGCGTTCGATGACTGGCTAATTTCGTAGTTAATAGTTCTAGATTAGGAAAAATTTTTACTAAGTTTATTTTGTTAAAAGTTGGTGACCTTCTCATTACCTACTACAGAATTAAAAAAAAAATGTAAATGCAGAAACCTGTAATTGGCTTTACTCATTGTAATTGTCAGTAGCATAAGTATAAATTGTAATATGCTGTTGGTTTCTATAAATAAATAAATAAATAAATAAATATATAATGTTGTATTCAAGTAAAGTACGACGCATGCACATCAATCTAAGTACACAAAACTGTCAAATGTCTTTAATAAATATTCAACCATATTCTATTAACATAAAGTTCAAAGTTTATTGAGGAAATTTGACAATTTGTACGAGCAGCGGCAGCTGGTAGAGCTGGTTGTCTATGTTGAGTGAGCGGTTGTCAGTCCACAGACGACTTCTACGTGATCTCGTCGGGGCTGGTGGCGGCCGAGACCACCATCGGGAACACCAACCGCACGCTGTTCCAGCGCGTGCACCCCGTGGGGCAGGTCAGTGAGGCCTCGAGTACACTACATACAGTTGGTGTGGAGCATCGAACCGACACTCATTAAAGAGCTAGCCTTACAAATAAAAAGAGTTAAAGCATCGATTAGTTATTCCGTGTTTTAATTATATATTTATTTATTAGGTACACAAAACTGATAGAAATTAAAAAATAACAAAAAAGCATGATAAATTCTATAAGAGCTAAATTCTTATCTAAAACATATTAATAATAAGCGTCCATTGTAAAGTTTACCTAATCTGAAACTATATCCAATTAAAAACTAATTATATACATAGAATGGTGAATAATAAAAATATAACAAATTGAAAAGTTATTCTAGGTTAATGTTGACAACTTTATGAAGTTTTGTTAGATGGCGATGTTCTAGATGGCGCGAGCCACGGTTGAGATCGGCTCTATGCTGAATATTAGAATTAAAAATATTTAAGTGCAAGAAACGATTTAAAAAAGAGTGTCAAGTGAAGATCTGTGTTTAATGAATTACCACTAGTGTTATCTCAGCGAAATCGTACCGGACTATTGTGATATCTACACCCAAAGGACAAAATAATCAGTGCATATAAACAATATTAAGTGTTTCCAAAATAATTTGTATGCAAAAGGACACAATTTACAAATTATGCTATACACAATGAGTAGAACAAATTGGACTACAACAAAAACAGTAATTATTCGTGAACGTTAAGTTTTAAATTTGACACATGTAAACGAATACAATCAGCTGTAATGCATGACGTTGTCAATAATCCAATAGCAAGTGTACCGTTTACCGCTACCCATCACTAGATGTCACCACATTCTATGAGAAATCGATAAATCGAGCTGTTGGACGCAATCGAACGAAATAGCACAAGCACAACACCAATAGCACATAAAGTCTAAACTGTATCCACGCGCCGCTAGAGGGCAGTGTGAGAATCTATACAAATACAAAACATAACAAAAAGAACTAAAATAATGGACAACTCACAGGAAAATATAACACAAAGACGCCGTTTGCAAAGATCAGAATCTGTTGACAGATTAAGATTTCACGACTCCAGCCTGGGGGCCACCGCCTAACTCTCTCGCTTTCGATCGCTTTGAAAGCGAGGAGAGGAGGAGGCGTCATCTTGTCATTTCGAAAAGAATATGAAAGCAATATCGAAAGCTATAGGCTATAGCTTTCGATATTATTCGATATTATATTAGAAGGCGAGGCGAGGGCCTCGCTTTCAGAGCGATCTAAAGCGAAAGAGCTAGGCGGTTGGGGGGCTGAACAGTACTGTGAATGACACACATCTTAGATACGACTATGAAAAGCCTTCCAAATTTGTCATTGACGATACAACTACTGAATTAAAGTTGCAAGTAGAAGAACTGACTTTAAAATTGAACTCGGCAGATCAGGATATAGATAATTAAATTTTGGAAAACAGTAAAATGGACATAAAATTAGACAAATACCAAAAATTTATTGAAATTTATAAAAAAATTGTTTACAATTATTTGTATATTGTATTTTTTTCGGAAAATCTTTCCGTAATCGTGGAATATCTATATCAAGCTTATTCTTTTTCGTATTTGTAATGCTCCTAGTGCTTTTCTCACATGTCTCTTAGATTTTCAATCTATGGTGTTTCTTTTAATGCAATAGAGTAAAGCCGCGACTTATGTGTGACTTTGTTCGCATGAACGCCCGTAGCCAGTGCTAGTAGTATTTAAGGGGCGCATGCGTGTAACGGAAACTTACAGCTAATTTTGTTCCAAACAAATTACGCCTTATTACGGTAAGCACTTGGCCTGATGATAAGGCTGGAGGTTGAAGCTAATTTTACTCGGAATCTTAAACTACTGAGGCACTGGCTATCTTATCTCTAGCTGCATGCCGGAACACAACAATGCTACGAACATTGGTGTTATAGCGACATATATAAGGTCACATTTTATCAACTGCAAATATTTTGAGGATAAATTCAACAACATTATTATAAACTATTTTTATGAAAAAGCCTTAAATTTTTATACGCTAGTTTTCAAGAAAAATTCAATTATAATTATAATTAAACAGAGAGGCCGCAATGCCTTCACCGCTTACACGTGGCCATAGTTTCATTCATAGAAGCCGACAGAGAGGCCGCTCTTAAAAATATTACAATTTTTGTGTCAGGAAAAGTAAAAAAAAAACGGCCTGATTTTGTTTTAAATGGCCTTATTTCTCTGATATAATTAGATGTTTTGCCAAATATTTGCAGTTGATAAAATGTGACCTTATATAGATAACACGGTGGTAGCTATCCAGGCGGACTTAAGCAAGCCCTACCACCAACCTAACCGAGTACAGTCACGAGCTTTACGTGTATACACTTTTGACTAGTTCTGGCTCATAAGGCATTGTATTAAGAGTTACACTGTTTACATGTTCCGTCGTACTGGTCTTAACCACTAGACAGAGGTGGTTAAATATAACAATAAGAAATCCAGCGTCAGTGAGACCTAACCCCCAGATTCTGGAGTACGCGCGCGTGATGGTGGCCAACCGGCTGGCGCGCGACGGCCGCGAGTGGGTCGACATCTTCCGCAAGCACAACAGCGGCACCTACAACAACCAGTGGTGAGGCAACGGCTCAATGCTCAATGCTCAATAGCTTTATTGCGAAACCATATCTATACTAATATTATAAAGCTGAAGAGTTTGTTTGTTTGGTTGAACGCGCTAATCTCAGAAACTACTGGTTCGAGTTGAAAAATATTTTTGTGTTGAATAGTCCATTTATTGAGGAAGGCTATAGGTTGTATTTCATCACGCTATGACTAATAGGAGTGGAGCAGCAATTAAAAATGTTGCAAAAACGGACAAATATTTTTTAACGCGGGAGAACCGCGGGGCACAGCTTAACATATAAAGATTGTATTACATTTACATTTGTGATCATTATGGACTCTGTCGGGCACGCAATCAAGCTGTTAGAAGAGAGGACGATGATGTTTTATAATAATTAAATTAAATTGTAACAAATCAAATAATTTTTGAGCATTACATTATAAAATGATTGCATTTATCATTAAAGTATTCATCTACGTATATCGACGAGGGGTGGGTCTATCCGCATAAAAACCTAGTACCGTCCTTTTCTGCCACGGAAATGGCTCGGGGAGGAATCTGCGATCCCTGCATAAATATCGCCTTGGTGGTCTTCCTCCTTTCGTGTGGCCAAGGGACAAGTGAGAAGGTGTTCTTTCCTGGACTTCATGGTGGGAAAGTGGTCTGCGGTTCGGTTTTATTTTCTAAAATTTGTGTAATGTCAAATATTAATGTGAAATAATAGTTATTAATGTGTTGGTGGGTTCGATAGCCGGAGGGCGGGTAAAAAGTATGCGGGGGCGAATGTCTTTAATAGACGGTTATTAGAGCGTAGTGGACTGTATAATGCGGCGTTATCACGTAATAAATAAATAAAGGGGCGGTAAGAAAGTGAAGCCAAGGGCTAAGAGGATGCGGCCTTCTGATGCTACCGTGTAAAAATGGTGAGCAACACTAACCTGATAGTCTGCAACTGGTTTCTCCTCAGGCGGTTAAAAGTCGCACCCCTCAAGTAGACATGGCAGGATTCGGCAGCTGAGCGATCGCGGTAGGAGACGTGCGGAACCACAGCGGTACTTTGGTACGTGCGTATACCACAGCGGGATTTTTGGTACGTGCGTATGCCACAGCGGGATTGTTGGTACTGGGGATGAACGCGCCTAGCGCAGGCGCGCGGCGCGCGCGGGCGCGCGTTATGCGAGGTAGCTACACTATAGTTTAGTGCTGCCACCCTCTTCACACAAATAAACAACAAAAAGCGCGCAAACATCCTCCCCGGCTTGAAAATACTAGGGGTTTTCAAAACCATAAGTAGGATAAAAGTCTCACTCTATCGGAGAGAATAAGCGGAATTATAAATCATAGCGGGAACCAGTTATACATTAAAATAAGCGGAGACATATGTACATAAATAAGTCGATATAAAACTAAGTTAAACAAAAATATATAAAAACTTGAGTGCGATACATAAATATGAAATCAATGCAAATATAACTGTATTAACTATTGCGTAGGCAGTGGGCACAACTTCACCACAGGACGTTTATACGTGCCAGTTGTTGTCCGTACAGAAGCGACGCGAACCACTCCGTCTTTCCCTGGGAAGACCTGTTCTATAATGCCAGTAGGCCAGCGCAGAGGTGGAACCTCGTCTTGGTGAATCAGTACGAGCATACCGGGGCTAACAGAGACGTCAGGAGAGTTCCACTTTTGTCTTAGTTGCAGGGTGTGCAGATAATCCACATGCCACTGCTCCCAGTAACTACGCACTAAATTATCTAACAATCTTTTGCGAGCAGAGAGACTGAGCGATGTATCCAGCTCACATGCGGGTAATGACTGTAAAGGGGTAGTTTGCAAAAAATGAGCAGGAGTGAGAACAAAATGCGGCTGATCGGACAACAAACATAGCGGACGCGAGTTTAAAATACATTCAATTTGCGTTAACACAGTTAGAAGTTCTTCATAACAAAGCAATTGATTACCAATGGTGCGATATAAATGAGATTTAATAGCTTTTATATTAGACTCCCATAATCCTCCCATGTGAGGAGCGCGAGCGGGAATCGTTCTCCATTCAATTCTGCAGTTATTAAATTTGTTTTGAAAAGCGGTTGAGGTTTCACGAGCGGATAAAAAACTATATAATTCGTCCAACTGTCTTTTTGCTCCAATAAAGTTTGTTCCGTTGTCGGAATACATTACGGATACTGGACCTCGTCTAGCGAGAAAACGTTTAAATGCGTCTAAGAAAGTCTCAGTGCTGAGATCTGAAGCGATTTCAATATGAACTGCCTTTGTAGTTAGGCAGATGAAAAGGCAAATGTAGGCCCTTTGGCTCTTTACGCCACGTCGTCGGGTTAACGTGATGTTGATCGGTCCGGCGTAATCTACCCCCGTATGGGTAAACGCTTTCGCCTCTTGAACACGAGCTGGCGGGAGACTTGCCATTATAGGGGAAGGATGCTTAGGCGCAGCGTGAAAGCAAAAATTACACGCGCGGATGCGTTGTCGAATTATATTGCGAGCAGAAACTATCCAATAGCGTTGCCTTAATAAAGACATAACAAGATGCGAGCCAGTGTGACAGTTGGAGTTGTGGCAGTCATCGATAATAAGATCGACGATGTGATGACGTCGCGGCAGCAGAATTGGATGTCTATTACCGAAAGGAATAGCAGCGTTGTTTAAGCGGCCCCCCACGCGGAGTAATCCGTCGCCATCAACGAACAGATCAAGTTTTCTTAAAGAGGGAGAAGGTAAATTACCTTTGTTTACATTTTTGATTTCCTCACAAAAATATTGATGTTGCAAGGAGCGGAGCAGAAGACGTTCGGCTATTTCCAACTGAGAAGCTTTAATCTGCGGAGACTTAGGTATTTTTTTTATAAAGCGTAAAACATAAATTATTATGCGTAATAATGGTTTCCACGACGAGACCCGGCACGCGAGTTCCAGTAGTGGATTCTGAGCGCTTAATGTTGTCGCAAGCGTAACGGAAGGTTTAATTTCAGGTACGTCTTCAGTCTGAGAAGGCTCGAAAGGCACAATAGGCCATGCGGATATAGGGCTATGAGTCCACAATGGACCATGCCACCACAATAAATGATTATGTATTTGAGAGGGCAAAAGGCCACGCGACACACAATCACTGGGGTTCTCCGTCCCAGGTATGTGGAAGAAGCGATCAGGAGATAAATTATCCTGTAGTTTACTAACACGGTTGGCAACAAACGTCTGCCAACGGTGCGGCGAGGAGTGTATCCACGACAAAGCGATCGTAGAATCAGAAAAAGCGAACACATCTTTAATAGGATAGCGATGATGTAATATGCGGTGAACTTGATTTACTAGTTCAGACAGAAGCAGAGCGGCACATAATTCGAGCCTAGCGAGTGATATTGTTTTAAGCGGAGCGACTTTAGATTTAGAACATACCAAATGTATTGATATGTCGCCATTAGGATGCATAACATGTAAGTAAATGACACAGCCGTAAGCCTTCAGGCTTGCGTCGCTAAAACCTAGTAGATATACAATACAATCGGTCGAAATTCCTAAATGGCGCGGTATTTGTAAATGCGATAAAAGCGGTAACTCGTTTTTAAATTCTATAAAACGGTCGATAATTGGTTGAGGCGGTTCCTTATCCCAATCGATTTTAGCAAGCCACAATTCTTGTAATAATAATTTGGCGTAAAGTATAACCGGCGCAACCAAACCTAAAACGTCAAATAAACGGGCTATGGTAGAAAGAATTGAACGTTTAGTATTATTCGGGGACGTCTCACCAGTAGTGAATGTGAAATTATCTGTCACAGGCAACCATTTTAAACCTAAGACCTTTATGGTATCACAATCATCTGAAAACTCTATGGCTGCGCGGTGCGATTCAGGCAAATGAGTAAGAAGTGAAGAGGAGTTACTAGCCCACTTTACTAGATCGAATCCACCTGATTTAAACAGTGCGATTAGCTCGTGTGCTAACTGAACCCCCTCTTCCTCAGTTTTAATCGAGGTCGTAAGGTCGTCCATATATATATCTTGATTTGCTACTGCTGCAGCGCGAGGAAAGCGGTCACGTTCCATCTCGGCTAGCTGTCTCACGGTGCGCATGGCTAAAAATGGACTGGAGCGGAGACCGAAAGCAACCGAGTCAAATTGAAAAACACGAATAGGTTCATTTTCATTAAAGCGATATAATATCTTTTGATATTTGCGGTCGTTTTCGGACAAAACTAAGCGTAAATACATCTGTTGCACATCAGCCGTGATAGCTATTTTAAATTGGCGGAATTTTATTAAAAGTGTAAATAAATCGGCTTGCAAATTAGGCCCAGTAAAAAGCAAATCGTTAAGAGACACACCTGTGTCGGTTTTAGCGCTCGCGTCTAAAACCACACGAACTTTAGTGGACGTCTTCTCTGGACGAACCACAGCGTGGTGCGGAATGAAATATCCTTCAGCTAGCACGGAAGGTATCGAAGGTAGCTCTGATAAATAACCCTTTCGAAGGTAATCCGAAATAACATCGTTATATGCTTGACGTAAAGCAGGAAGCGAAATGAATTTACGTTCGAGTGACGTTAACCGACGTTGGGCCGTAGTGTGCGAGTGCCCTAATGTTGTGGGATCACCCTTAAACGGTAAAGATACAATAAATCGACCAGAAGGGTCGCGCGTTACTAAAGATTGATATAATCTTTCACATTCGCTATCGTCCGAACTGAGATTATTAGTCGTGGGTACTTGCTCTAGTTCCCAAAATTTTATTAAACTATCATTTAAATGTTCATTTAATAAAGGACCAAATGACAGAGTCGTATTGGACCGTTCCACAGTAGGCATTTCCCCTACGACAATATAACCGAGCGTAGTTTCCAACGCATAGGTCACTTTCTGAACGGCGTTGGATCGGTTAGCTGACTGCGACAACGACGGCGGCGGCGGCGTAGCAATAATTTTGTTGCTAAGCAATAAATGCGGAAACAATTGAGCGCCGAGGATAGCGTGAATTTCCCCCGGAATATTCCACGAATCGTCAGCAAGCGGTAACTTTGAAAAGTTATTAATAAATTCGAAATTAATAATTCGCGTAGGTAAATAATCTGTAATTTGATTAACCAGAGTTGGGCGTAATCAACTACTTTTTTAATCAGATTAATAATCTGATTGAAAGTAATCATGATTACTTTTAATCAGATTAAAGTAGTCGTGATTACTTTTAATCAAGATTTAACATATAATCTTTAATCTTGATTACAGTAATCAGTAATCTAAATTACATGATTATTCTTAACTAAGTTTATATGAATTATGGTTTAGAAATTTGTCATTAATTATCACAAGTTGTAGGTATGCATCTAGAAATTGAGTGGTTGGCTTTATTGTACTATAAATTATACCTACTACGTAAGACGCGCGGTAAGGGTGCGGAGGACAGGGTATTGTACGATCACCGGCTAGCCAATCGCCGCGTCCGCATTGTCGATAGTCGACAAGTGCACACGCGCCATTTTGTTCAGTGCGCATCAGTCAAACGAATCGAGCTCAAGGAGACGATACGAGACGACGTAATTCTTTTATCGTACGTGATCGAGTATTTTTTTTAAGTTTAAAAGTATCGAGTACCAGAAAAATTACCATTCAGCAGTTTTTTTGCGTAAAATAATTATCCTAAAAGCACAGTGTATGAGACTGATAAAAAAATAAAGTTCTTTTATTTTTTTACGTTCCGACTGTTGGTTTTATTAATCAATCAAATCAATCATAAAAGTAATCAAGATTACGATTACAGATTTATAATCATTAATCACCGATATGATTACATTTTTGATTAATTTCTGTAATCTGTAATCGTGATTGAAGATTACAAATTGTAGTCGTAATCCTTAATCATTAATCTGATTACTTTTTGCCCATCACTGTGATTAACTACTAAACATAGCGCATTATATTGAACATCCGTGAAACGAGACTTAATAGTGAGCGAAACAAACCCTAAGATAGGTGTAGTAATCGAACCTACAGTTTTTATATTAGTGTTATTAAGCGGTTTAATATTTAAATTTAATTTATTACAACATGCGAGCGTTATAAGATTATTTTGTGAAGCACTGTCTATTAAACATCGTATAATAGCGTTATTATTATTCAAAATAGGTACGTAAACTTGGGCCGTTGGCAAAACAGTGATATTATTACCATTCATAATCGAAGTGCGCGCGAAACCATTACTTAATGTGTCGCCTTCATGTGCGTGCAGGCATACAGAAGCTCGCGCGATAGACGACGACGAGTCGTCCTGGAGGGGCGGCGCAGGCACAGTCATAACGTCGTCCTGTGCGCGTAATAGCGAACCGGTTCTCGCATCGAAATGTAGCAGCGAGTGATGATTTTTATGGCATACGTTACACGTATTAGGCGATTTACAATTAGACGTTGAGTGTTTTGTGCCTAAACAGTTTATACATAACTTATTTTGTTTCACGAAATTAAAGCGATCCTTAACTTGTAATTTCTTAAATGCGAGACAATTAAATAATTGAAAATGACTCGACAATTTGCAATAAATGCAAGCGGAAGCGGTAA
Organism: Eudonia mercurella; assembly: GCA_963082485.1. Lineage (NCBI taxonomy): Eukaryota > Metazoa > Arthropoda > Insecta > Lepidoptera > Crambidae > Eudonia > Eudonia mercurella. The sequence continues at coordinate 16,866,161 of OY720041.1, forward strand.
TATGGCGCTTATTCTGATTATTGGTTAAAGCGAAGGTATGCGTTACCTTAGATACCGATTGACGAGGCAGACTTCGAACTTTCGAATTTAAGTTAACGGCGGTAGATTCTACTTTGCTAACGGACGTTGTTCTCTCGAGTATTTTGATGTGATGGATGACGAACAAAGTCGATTAAATCCGAACTACTGGGAATATCTTTGTCCTTTACAGATAGTTCAAAGGATTGCACAAGCTGCAAGTCTAACCTTTTTAATGCAATATGCGTGACAATAAAATCAGCTAAATCGGGAATATGTAGTTGTCTTAAAGCAGCCAAAGACGAGTGAATTTTTTCTATAAAATTGTTCAAATGAACCGGTGAATCAGCTGGCGGTTTCGTTTCAAAAATATTATTCAAATATAAAGTACCCAACATTCTTTTGTCTTGGTACTTAGTTACAAGCGAATCCCAAATTACCGAATAATTAGACTCGTTAGGTATAATACCTGCGAAAACAGATAGTGCCTTTCCACTCAGTTTGCCAACTAAATATTGGATTCGTTGAGCGTTAGACAAATCCTTATTATTGTGTATATTAGTCTTAAAGGTCTCAAAAAATAATGGCCAATTTTCCGGAAATCCATCAAACGAGGGTAATTCGATAGGCGGTAATTTGCATTTAGGTGTGCTATGATTATCTGAAGGCGATGATGACGACTTCTTACTTTGCTGATTTTCCGTCACTGAAGCGCGAGCGTGATTCACATAGCTATATAACGTTTCAAATGAATCCCAATCGTTAAAATTGATTTCAGTGTCTGGTTTCTGCTGCAGTAACAATAGATTATGCTCGTCACACAACGAACTGAATTGTTCGGATAAGCTCTTTATGTTAGATGACAGCGTTAAAAACTCAGTTTTGGATCTGGTATCCACATCTGGCATTAATTTCTTAGAAAGATCTAATAAATTACTAACGCGGGTGAAAATAGATTGCTTTTTTGCAATAACTAATTTTAATTTTGCTTCTACTGCTGCCATAATGATTTGAGTCTAATAAATAAAAACGATTAATAAGTGCTATAAGCGCGGTTTTGAATAGAAATTCAATTAAATATAAACCACTAATGTGTGCTATAAGCGCGAATTGAATATAAATTCAATTAAATTACTTAGCGAAAGCGATGAGTCTCCTACCACGAAATGTGGGTATGCGCGTAAAAATAACGGTTATAGTAATACAGTTATAAATGCGATTGAGTAACAAATATATTTACTTATAACATATTATGTGATAAATAAAATAAATAAATAAATAAAACTGGTTTAATCCGGTTCGTATGGGCCAAAAAATGGTGGATTCGATAGCCGGAGGGCGGGTAAAAAAGTATGCGGGGGCGAATGTCTTTAATAGACGGTTATTAGAGCGTGGTGGACTGTATAATGCGGCGTTTATCACGTAATAAATAAATAAAGGGGCGGTAAGAAAGTGAAGCCAAGGGCTAAGAGGATGCGGCCTTCTGATGCTACCGTGTAAAAATGGTGAGCAACACTAACCTGATAGTCTGCAACTGGTTTCTCCTCAGGCGGTTAAAAGTCGCACCCCTCAAGTAGACATGGCAGGATTCGGCAGCTGAGCGATCGCGGTAGGAGACGTGCGGAACCACAGCGGTACTTTGGTACGTGCGTATACCACAGCGGGATTTTTGGTACTGGGGATGAACGCGCCTAGCGCAGGCGCGCGGCGCGCGCGGGCGCGCGTTATGCGAGGTAGCTACACTATAGTTTAGTGGTGCCACCCTCTTCACACAAATAAACAACAAAAAGCGCGCAAACATGTGTGTTGACAAATAAAACAAAGCAGTGCAACGTTACTTTTCGAATCCCACAAGAAGTCCGCGTGAGGTCTCAGTATTTATATAACTTGTAAGAAAAAGATACTTTGACACTGGCGAAATGTGCTTCCCGCACGAAGCCATCAACTAAGGAGAATAAAATGCCCCCCTCCCCCCTCCCCGGGCAGGTACATCGTGGACTACAACAAGTTCTCGCCGAGCTCGCCGCGCGCGCCCGGCGTGGTGAAGGCCGGCCTGCTGTGGGTGGTGGAGCAGCTGCCCGGCTACACGGAGGCCGCCGACCTGTGAGCTAACCGACTGCAACTATATCACCAACTTATACCTAGTACTTTAATAAACACGCACGCACGCACGCATGCACGTACGCACAACAACAAATTTATGTTTGTTTTCTTTTCATCATCATCATCATCTCAGCCAAAAGACGTCCACTGCTGGACAAAGGCCTCCCCCAAGGAGGAGTTTGTTTTCTTTGTTTTCTTTTAAAAAATTATATCTAATTTGGTGTCTGTTGCAATAATTTTTATTTTATTTTAAATTTCTGACTTTGTTTATATAACATACTTGCTTTTACTCTTGGACATCACGCATACATACACACGAGCGCACACGCAGCTAATTGCAAGTTGCAATGTGTTAATCCAGACAAATGATTTTGAAAGTAGTTTTATTTTGCTAACCTCTCGGTGGCCGATTAGGTGATTGCTTGACCCGATAACTGCAGATCCTGAGTTTTATTCCCAGATTAGGTTAAGTGTGTTTCGGATATTTTTGATGCATAGCCCGGGTTTATGATCACCAACCTGCATTTGGCAAGCGTGATGATCAAAGCTGTGATTTGATTTCAATGATAGAAGTCTGCCCAACGGTGGGACAGCATCTATACGTGAACAGAATACCGTATCATCATCATCATCATCAACTCATACCTTTTTTTAAACCCTTTGATCGCACGGAGAAGTGAGATTTGCCGTAGTTTAAGTTCATATGAAGAAGGAGCGAGAAAAGAAAAAATTGATGTATAATATATCAGGTGTAACAGTTACAAAAGGAGCGCAGTGGTTAATGCACCCGGTTTGCGATTGATGAAGTGTAGCAACTTTCGCAAAAGGCCGGTCATCGCATGGGTGACCAAAAATGTATCATCTCGAGCTTTTCCGTGATTTGGTGCTTTGGAAGGCACGTAAAGCCGTTGGTCCCGGCTGCATTAGCTGTCGTTGATAACCACCAATCCCCACTGGACCCGCGCGGTGATTTATGGCCTTTTTTCTCCAACCGTCCATAGAAAAAGCTTCTTTTTCAGCACTGGTGACATAAAACGAGCTGGTGATGTAAAAAACGATCGGCCGACCACTAGTATAGGCTGATTACTCAACTCTATCCCGCGGCCAGGACGGAGGAGCTCCGGCGCACGACGTACTTCCCGTCATACAACATCGCGTACTTCCCGCGCGTGTTCAACCTGAGCGGCGGCAACGTGCGCGTGCGCACCTTCGGCGACTGGTTCGGCTACCACACCAACCCGCGCGCCAAGATATTTAAACTCATGCAGGTAATATAATATAAACTTACACTTTATTTATTTATTTAATACCATAATAAAAAACATGCAGAATAACAATTATTATGTTTTTATTCGCTTTGGTGTACCACTAAAGTTTGTCATAATGCGACTGCATTTACATAATACTCTTAATTAAACTAATTAAAAAAAATAACATTAACGTTTACCACTTGCTCTATGCTACATATTTTTGGTCATATTATAAACTGGCCGCTCGCGACTTCGTCCGCTTCTATTTTCTTTATCTTCTAACCTATCCTATAGAACCCTATAGCAGCGCCACCTACCGGGTCCAATTATATGTATGTATTAAACATGACATAACAAATACCTTCCTCTTGAATCACTATCTATTGCTGAAAAAAAGCATTAAAATCCGTTGCGTAGTTTAAAAGATCTAAGCGTACAGGCAGCGGGAGCGACTATGTTTTATACTTACTATGTAAAGATGAAACTGACCCTTCAAACACAAAATAAATCACACTTATTTTGTGCCTCAAACCAGTCTAGTCCAGCTCATCGCGGTCAAGACAAATCACTCACGCGTTATCAGACACCTCAGACAATTAGACACCTAACTGCTAACTGAGTTATTTAATTATATTTTAATTTTATTTTTATTTATTTTATTTATTTTAATATTAACTTATTTTAATATTAACTTTCTAAGCAGACGCCATAATTATAATTAACATGAGTCCTCAGAATTTCGTTTTTATTTCTCCATTCATATTCATGCATACGGCCTTATCATCACAGTTTTCATCAGGTGAGATGGACTCCAAGCACTAATCAGTGTTTTAGACTACAAAATAAAATTTGAAACAGGTGACATCGTCCTTCGCACAACTGACCTACGCCATTTTAAGAATTTTTCGGTACAAACGTTTTCCAGCTGATACTTTACAAACCATCACTGAAAACGTATCGTAGTGAACTTTCAAAACATAGTACACATATAGAACTACGTTTAGAAAGCCTGCTATGACACGTGCCACTCTTTTCTGTTCCTACCTGCCCCCTGACTGAGCTCTTATAGCAGTATTATTGCAGTCGTGTAAAAGAGACGAGAGTATATTCGCCGCTACACGCGTCTCGTTTTCACAACTGCAATAGTACTGCTATAAGAGCTCGTGGTTACCCCCCGAACGTCTCCGGCTCCTCTCCAGGGCGGCATCCGCAACCTGCGCGACATGTACACGGTGATGCGCTACAACGACTTCAAGCACGACCCGCTGGCGCGCTGCGCCGCCTGCCGCCCGCCCTACAGCGCCTGCAACGCCGTCGCCGCCAGGAACGACCTCAACCCCGCCAACGGTGAGCCAAAACCCGCCAAAACCCGCCAAAACCGCGACTTACTCGTCCGAACCATTTTCATTTCAACATCGAAAGTCGTTCGAACGAAGTTCTGTCTAACACTGGCTGTTGTTTTGAAACGTGAGCCGGTGACCGGTGTCGGCCCGCAGGCACGTACCCGTTCCGCGCGCTGGGCCACCGCAGCCACGGCGCCACCGACGCCAAGGTCACCAGCGCGTGGCTGCGCCGCGGCTACCAGTTCATCGCCGTCGCCAGCCCCACGCACAACATCTCCCGCGGCATCCCGCCATTCGCGTGAGTAATAACCATACATTGGAATAGGTAGTTTTTTTCTGTTAATTACGTCATAACCAGTGGTCGGAGTAGGTATATTGAATTAAGGTCACTGACATCAAACGTATATGTTAATATGGATACTCCTCCGAGTTTCCGGATTATTATGATAAAAATACCGAAACATCGAAATTATTACATGAAACTAGTTAAAAATGTATCAATACTCTCAACGCTATGCTGCTAGTGGCGTAGATGACCAGAATTTAATAGTAAAAAATGACTGGTGTGTAAAAACCTTGTTGTAGTAAAAGTGTTGGAGTAAAAGCCTAAGCATGTATAAAATGATATAATAATAATATTCATTTCAACACACGACATCCGGCAAACAGGGTCTTTTGTCCTCTTATCTCTATGCTCAACGCATCTGACCAATTAGAATCAAGTATCCAGGATGACTCATTGACTGTTTGTTCGAAAACAATGCGCTCGCACCGACATCCAGACCAAGTGGCTCACTCACTTATTTCGGTTCGTGGAGTGCGCTTATTTTATGTGTTGTGAATATCTTGACTTGACCCTGGCTTGTTTACTGTCTTCTGAAATCTACTTAAAACGACGAATTTGGCTTATAACTACGGACATCGATTTATTACTCTTGGATTGGGCCCATTTGAAGTTGTTTTTGTACGGGTAAGTTTTAATTATTTTCACTATTTAAGAAGGTTTTAGAACTTGGAAACAGTTAAAAAAAATCACTTTATAGCAATCATCACAGCGCATGAGAGTCCGGTACGCACACCGCAGGGCTATCACCGCTTCAGTTAAAAAAAACACTTTATATGAAACAGAATTTCATTATCGACTTTACAGTTGTGTATGTATATATTGTAAATTTAAATCATTGTTTTAGGTGAGATATAAATAAATATGGCAAAGGTCAAGGCTGAAACAGTGCAAAAGTGGTTATTGCACTATCCTGAGCTACTTTACGATAACGCTAGTGGCACTATATACTGTACAAAGTGTGAAAGTCATTTGAAAGCTGTGAATAGAGGCAACATTACCAAACACATTGAAGGCGCTGTACATCAAGAAAAATTTAAGAGACCGCAAGAGGAATTTTACTTCGACCTCATTAAGTTCCTGATTCTATGCAATATTCCTTGGTCGCAAATGAAAAATCCAGCGTTCAAAGAGTTTTTTCAGAAATATATGTGCAGTACTTGTTGTTGCGTTTGTACCAATCGTAAAGTGGTTGACGAATCACAGTTACGAAAAGTTTATTTGGAGAAGTTTTATAGGAATAAAATCAATTCAATTTATGAAACTAATAAAAATGAGAAACTATGGATATCGCTGGATGAGACAACAGACATTTTTGGTCGATACATAGTCAATTTCCTAATAAAACCATTGCATCCTAGTAATAGTGCAGGCCGGCCTTATTTGATTGCTTGTAAAATGCTAACAGCAGTAAATGGACAAACAATAACACAATTTGTACTGCAATGTCTAGAAAATTTATGGCAAAACACTTTTGAAGCGAAAGTTGACAATATTTTAATGCTTTGCACTGACAGCGTAGCGTACATGCTATCTGCAGGGCGAAATTTAAAACATTACTTACCTGAAATGAAGCATGTGACATGTTTGGCGCACGCTCTTCATCGTGTAAGTGAGCAGATAAGGTCAGAATACAACGATGTTGATATTCTTATATCAAATGTTAAAAAAGTATTTTTAAAGGCTCCTAGTAGGGTAAACATTTTAAAAGAAAAATATCCTGACTTACCGTTGCCTCCGCAACCAGTCATTACCATTTAGATAAAATAAAAGAAGTTTTATCCTGCTTGAGCAGTTCTGATGCTATAGCCATACGAAACGCAAAAAACATTTTGGAAAAACAAAATTTAGAAAATGATTTAAAATATATTGAAGAAAATTACTCTATTATACTACTAGCCCTAAAAGAGTTACAAAAACAAAATTTATCTCTAGCTGATTCACTTTTAGTATTTGATCAAGTAAGGGCTACGCTTAACGAGTGCAATAATGAGAATATAAAAAATAAAATAGAATCAGTTATGGAACGAAATCCAGATTTAGATACAATTAGAGAATACAGCGAGAGTATTGAAAAAAGCGTAGCAAATAATCAGAAACTTTATTTCAAATTCGCTCCATTGACATCTACAGATGTTGAACGATCATTTTCCACTTACAAATGGATCTTAGATGTTAAAAGAAATAGCTTAAAATTAGAAAATATTGAAAAAATTATAGTTATTTATTTTAATTGTATAGAGACAGAAAATCAAAATGTAGAACTTGTAACCGATGAGGATTAAAAATAATTATTTTTAATAAAACTGTAATAATGATTATTTGTATTAACAATAAACAATTTTGTTTGCTTACATATGGTTTTTTATTTTATTACTCTATTTACCAAATTTTTGGAAACTCCGGTACATTCCGGAAGAAATGCATGTCCATGTTATGATATCATGACGCAAGTATCTAAAATCAATATACCTACTCCGACCACTGGTCATAACACTATCAATAGTCAAAGTCAATTTTTTTATTCAAACAAACAAAGAAAAGTGCTTTTGAATCGTCCATACATATTTTACCTACTACCCATTCTGGGGGTCGACCGCCTATCTCTTTCGCTTTCGATCGCTTTGAAGGCGAGGCGAGGGGGAAGCGTCTTCTTGTCATTTCGAAAGCAATATCGAAAGCTATAGGCTATAGCTTTCGATTTTATTCGATATTATATTTCAATATTATATTAGGAAGAGAGGCGAGGGCCTCGCCTTCAAAGCGATCGAAAGCGAGATAGTTAGGCGGTGTGGGGGTTGGGCGCAAGAAACTCCACAGCTTTAATAGAAGTAGCGACATTTTACAAAAAGAAAAAAAAGTATGCCGTTACCAAAGTCAAAGGTATTTATTGCATTTCATGTGGTAAAAATAGGTGTACATTTAATATTCCTTCATTATCCGTGTGGAGACTGAGAATGAATACTATTCTTCGCCCCTCTCCTCCGCGGTGGGTGTCGTAAGAGGCGCCTAACGGATTTTAGAGCTTCCATATGCTCCACTGCGTGGTAAGGCTTGCCCGTCTGGTTAGTGACCACCGTACGCATGGTGTAAAACCCGTCAAGTGACCATTTGGCGATCGCGTTTCGGGATCAGCCAGCGTATAAGCGGGTGGTCCGTCGTGCCGGTTGGTGACCGGAAGGTGGGGTCCAGGCGGCCATTCCCGGGGGGTTCGGGTGCCCTTCCGTTCGGAGGGTTAATGATACTCCTCTGTAGGCAGATCCCTGGTGAAACAGGCCGCTGCACTTTGACCATTTGCATCGCAGTAGCATTTCCTCGATTCATGCATGCAAACCTCATTGCCGTCCACCACCACGTTGAGACGGCACCGTCAGCAATGTTTTTGACGGAAACGCAAATAATCTGTCCGGCCGACACCAGCTATCTGCACTATCCGGGCTTTGTGCTTAAAGAATCCTTCAAAGCCAAAGCCGGAGTTTGCTTATTCGTTCGGACGGATGTTTGTTGTCGCCGTCTGCGCTGTCTGGAGGACCCTTCCTTTTCCCTTGTGGTACACGTCGACTTGGGCTCTCATAGCCGTGTCTACGTCTGCGTCTACCGATCCCATAATGGCGACATGGAGACAACTCGACTTATGGAACATCTTAGTCGGGTAGCAGATGATGCGCAGGAGCGGTTTCCATAGGCGGAATTAGTGTTTTTTGGGGACTTCAATGCTCGCCACGAGTTGTGGTTAAGTTCCTCCAAAACTGACCATGCTGGTAGAACTGCCCACGCAATAGCTCTCACGCACGACCTGACTCAACTGGTGAACCAGCCCACCAGGATCCAGGATATTGTCGGTCACGCGCCCTCTTTGCTGGACCTTCTGCTGACGAGTCGCCCAGCTGGTTACCGAGCGGAAGTTCGAGCTCCTTTAGGATCTTCGGATCACTGCTTGGTATCCAGCAAAGTGCCTCTGGCCCCGCTACCGCCTTCAGCGGTATTGAAACGCCAGATTTGGCACTACTCGTCGGCAGATTGGGATAGTATGCGGGACTATTTCCCTTCCGTTCCTTGGGGGCAGCGCTGCTTCAGTGGGATGGACCCGACAGCTAGTTCGAATGCAGTTGCTCATGAGATAGTCTTAGAAATGGAATACTATATTCCGCACTCCTATCTCATCAGCAAAGGCAGGCGCAACCGATGGTTCAACCGCGAGTCTGCCAACGCTGTTGATAACAAGCAGGCGGCATACTGCGCTTGGAACAGGGGTAAAGCTCTTGGGGATCCCGAAACCCGCTCGCTGAAAGCAGCCTCTAATAATGCCACTAAGTCCTGCAAAAAAACTTACATTAGAGCGGATGCCCAGCGCGTTGCACGGGTCGGCCAAGAACTACTGACGCATCCTACGGGCAGCCGTAGCTACTGGCGTCTGGCCAAAGCCGTGCAATCGAACTTCTGCCAACCCTCGCTGCCACCATTGAGATGTCCTGACGGAACTTTAGCTCAAAAGCCGCAGGAGAAGGTCGATGTCCTGGCCAAACTCTTTGCGGCTAACTCCCGAATCGATGACTGCAATGCACAGCCACCTGCAATTTTACACTGTGGCCACACTCTAATAGTCCTCTAATACTCCAATAGTCCTAAAAATGTGTGCAGCGAAGTTGTCCCCAGTGCTAACGCGCCTTTACCGTCTTTTGCTCTCTTCAGGTTGTGTGCCGGAATCTTGGAGAGGCTAATGTGCAACCGGTCCCCAAAAGAGGAGATCGGTCAGATCCATCGAATTACCGCCCCATAGCCGTAACTTCAGTTTTGTGCAAAGTAATGAAGCGCATTTTAAATAAACAACTTGTCCACTATGAACTAGGAAAAAAATTATTCTCACGTACCAAAACATGAGCCCTGGTTGGGCACGGCAACATATATACTTTTTCTACTATACTTAATGCATTAATATATTAATTAATTTTATAAATTTTCTAAGCCAACCAAATTATAAACCAAATTAACATAATTCACAATAATCATCAAAGAATAAAAAATTAAAAAATGAAAATTCTAATCATAGAATAATAGCAGATCTATATGTTACAATTAAAATTAAAATTAAATGCGTGTAATTATTTACATCAGAAATCACAATAAATTTTAAAATCGAAACAAATAAAGCAGAAATCATTACAATAATTAATCAAAACAAAACAACAACTCAAATGCAAAATATACAAACTAAACCTAAGACTAAAACTAATCATCCATCATACAATATTTAATTTAATACATTTACAATTAAAAACTTTCAAGAGCCCGAAATTATAAATAATACCTCTATACATTTACTTAACTAAAACTTGATTCTAAAATAACGTACTTGGGCGCTATGTATCTACTACTTAGTAAAGTATAGAATGACGCTTTCTGACCTATACAGTGTGCAAGAGTTGTATGGATAACCCGATAAAATCATGGGAGTAAATATACTTCTACTTCCTTTGCACGTCAAACTATTAAGATATGATATGATTTGTGATATTTACAGGAGGATCAATATTTTTTAAATTATATTTACTGTGTCATCCAAATTTCGGAAATAACCAAGCCTATGTGGCAGTTATTATGCTATGCAATGCTAGCAAAAGTATACTCATATGAAAAAACTACTTAATCTGATCTATGGTAATAACACTACAGCCTCGTCTATATCTCCCGCCCTTCACGTGAGTATGTTACCTACCACAAAAGCCCCTCCTATATCTTCCGCCCATCACGAGAGTAATACTACCAAAGCCCCTCCTATATCTCCCACCCTTCGCGTGAGTATAAGAGTATTACCACCACAGCCTCGCCTATATCTCCCGTTCGTCGTGTGAGTTATACCACCACGTGAATATATTACCACCACAGCCCCCGCCTATATCTCCCGCCCGTATAATGAGTATATGGTCATATGCGGGGCGGCTGTGGTGGTCACCACAGCCGCCCCGCCTATATCTCCGTCGCGTGAGTATATTACCACCACAGCCCCGCCTATATCTCCCGCCCTTCGCGTGAGGTAGTGACCACCCACCCACGACGTCTTGAGAGACATCCCGCCCTTCATATGAGTATATTTTATAGTTTCGTCCAAAACATAGCACATCTACGGCTTTACTTAATATTACAGATGACATACTTTCTGCGTCTGATCGTGGTTTTGGAACTATTTTAGTCCTGTTGGATTTTAGTCGCGCGTTTGATTCTGTAAATTTGGAACTACTCTTAGCTAAACTCAATTTCTTTGGTTTCGGAAAGACTGCTTGTGACTGGTTTAAATCTTACTTCTCGGGTCGCACACAAAAGGTTCGGTGCGTAAAAGACGATGGCGCTGTGGAGGTCTCGAGCCCACTATCTATCGCTCGGGGTGTGATTCAAGGGTCAATCTTAGGTCCAGTATTATTCGCTTTATATACATCTAATATAGCAGAAGTAATCGATCACTGCCGTTTCCACCTCTATGCGGATGATACACAGCTTTACGTCCACACCAAGCCCTCTGCGATGGATGTATTATCGGCTGTGTATAAATTAAACAGGGATCTTCAGGCCATTGCTGATTGGTCTCGTAAGCACTCTCTTGTTTTGAATCCGGCAAAAAGTGTTCAAATTGTATTAGGTACTAAAAAACAAGTCGCATCTATTAAAACTGTACAAATAAACGTAATCTTAGACAATGTTCCTATACCTCGTGAGGAATGCGTTCGTAACCTAGGTTTATTTATTGATGAAAATCTTAGGTTTGAGAATCATGTTAGGCGAAAGGTCGGTCTTTGTTTTGGCTCCTTACAAACTTTATACAAGCTCTACAGATTTTTGAGTACTAATGTTAAACTGCAATTATGCAATTCCCTAGTGTTGTCACATCTGCATTACTGTGATATTGTGTACGGTCCTTGTTTGCACAAAAAGACGGAACATCAAATCCAGAGGATACAAAATGCTTGTATGCGATTTTGCTTCCCAATACCAAGAAGGGATCATATTACCCCTCACTTAGTACATAACAAGATTCTGTGTATGGGCAGGGTCAGGGACTTGAAATATGCTTGTTTTTTACAAACTTTATTCAAAACAGGTTTGCCAGAATACCTGTATTCCAAGTTGAAATGGAAGACGCGTTGCTCAAAGCTAAGGTACCTTGGTAACTTCCTGTCTCTGCCCTTACACAAAAACAACGTTACGAGAGGATGCTTTTCATTTGCCGCTTCGAAAATATGGAACGACTTACCCCCTCCTTTACGGGAGGGTCTTGTAATATCAAAAATTGGTTTCAAGCGTAAATGTAAATTATGGTTATTAGAAAAACAAAACGAAGCGGCTAGGATAAGGTTTAAATTAGAATTGTAATAAAATGTAGTAGGGAAGATTAATTATTTCTATCTAAAGTTGTTGTAAAATCGTTGTCATATATAGCTTAACTGTAGTCACATATACTTTGAAACGTTTCTAAACTCACGCTAGGTTGTGGCAGAATATCAGCTACAGCTGTCGATTCAGCTGTTTGATGCTGAGCCACAGTACCATTTTGTTCAATGTTATTAGTTTTTAGTGAAACTTGTAATTTTAGAACAAATAAATACTTTTTATTTATTTATTTATTTATTTATTTATATTAGGACTATTGACCGTTATTAAGTAATTTTTGTGTACATATAGGTTTCATTTTTATTTTGTGTATTGGTTTTGTCATTTATGTTAAATTTAGATTAAGCCCACTCACGCCTGAGAAACAGAGCTACCTAGCTCAGGCAATAGCATTAATGTGGTTTTAAAATGTTATGTAAGAACTCTTTGTAACAATAAATGTAAATTTATTTTAATTAGGATTATTATTATTATTTTATTACCACCTTAGCCCCGCCCACAGCATCTCCTGCGACATTCCACCTTTCGTGCGAGTACACTACGTTCCCAGCCCAACCTCTGCCACGGCATCCTGCATGCATTTAATTCACACAACTATTTAATTCAAATCTATAAGCAATGTTGTATCGCATGCCAGTGGAGCCGTGCGTTGACCGTTTCCCGTGTCGCAGGTGGAGCGACTTCGACATGGGCCCGCACGTGCACCACGTGGGACACCCCGACCGCTGGCAGTTTTCGCCGATCCTGCACCAGTGGGAGTGGGTATAGACCTTGTGTCTTAGACATAAGACTTAGTTTACCGTGTCGAAACACATTCTAAAACTAAAAAGTAAACCTGTACAGCTCTGGTTTACAATTGCCAATGATACAGCTCGATGGAGAGTGTGTTTTCATTGCATATCCTTTTTTGAGTGGCCATTTAACTGGTATGTATGTTATGCGTAAAAAATTACACCGTCTAGATACGGACTGTAGGACATTATGTCCTATTCCCATATGGGAATTGCTTGTGATATTCAATTGTAATCATGTAATTGTAAGAAATTGCTTATTTTATACTTATAGTATAACTCTGTACATTTTAAAAAGCGATTTTCGTAGTCATAAAGCCTTTTTAGCTATAAATCATAGATTTACTGTAAAGTAATTTATTTTATTTAATCGGCAAATAAAAATCATTATGTTTTCCGTAGTAATATATTGAAAGCAATTGTTTATACTATGTTTTTACATTGCCTTATTTTATAAATAAATCATGTTTTACATAAAACATGCTTTTAAATACATTATTTTTAAAAACCAACATTTATATACAAAAAAATTATAAACATTACTACATGCAGGTAAACTTATTTCATGAACCACTGTTAAAACACTACTGCCATGCAAGACACATTTACAATATTCAAAGTAACATTAAGTTCAATAAATTAGTTAAACTTTATAAATTTTGTGTTTCTTTTATTTATGCATATATAAAAGAATTAGCCATATATTTTTATTAATTACAGAAAGAAGTGTGAATACAGCTCCTTTTAATAAAAACATTTTCAAGCTTTCAACAACAAATAAATAAACAATATATTAACGCATTTGAGAGCCAAATCTAAATGATTGTTCAATAAGTGTGCCTCTGACACACATAATTAATACATAAGGGTAGAGTATACAATAATGCCTATATTGTCAGCTTGAACGCTGGTTCAAGCAAGCTATTGCTTGAACAAAAGGCTGAAGATTGCTAATTAACACTATTATATTATATTCTAGAACATTGCCTACACTCTAGTTATACACAAATAATATCTAAGACCATTACTTAAATAAATGAGTATGAGTTAGGGTTCCAAATATAATTTATCAGAATTTTATAGTTTATGTAATGCTAAATTAAATTGAGATTAAAATTGAGATGGGAATGCTAAGATGGTTTGGGCATATGGAAAGAATGGATGAAAGGCGATTAACGAAACAAATTTACAAGGCGAGGGTGGATGGAGCTGTTGGAAAGGGTAGGCCTAGACGGACGTACTTAGGACAAGTCCAAGACGTACTAAGAAAAGGTCAGGTCAGGAGTACCCATAACCGACGAGCAAGTATGAAAGGAGTAATGAGAGTGGAGGAGGCGCAAGAGGTGTGTCAGGACCGTAGCAAGTGGAAGGATGTGGTCTCTGCCTACCCCGTTGGGAAAAAGGCGTGATGGTATGTATGTATGTATGTATGTAAATTAAATATATATCTTAATTTACACAGATTTCATTTTGATTTCAAGTGCACTTAAGAAATATGCATTTAATTGCAAACGTTTTTTTAGATTAATTCTGGAATTGATGCTATAGCATAATTATAACCCTCAAATAGGTTGGATAAGCTTTGTTACTCTAAATCCAGTTATCCAGGAGTCCCACATCAAAGTAATATGATAAACAAATCCAGAAGTAACCACTAGGAAATGCAAAGGTGGCTCAATGTCTTTGCTTCCAAGTATATTCATTAATGCCGGGCTTCCCTAACTGTGAGTCGCGACGTCCTGGGGCGCCGCGGTATCATCCCTGGGGCGCCGAGAGGCGATCATAATAGATTGGCTGTCTGTGTCGATGCGACCGAGTCGAGTGAGCATGTGAATGCGGCGAGAGCGGTAGTAAAAAAATAGAAAACGAAATGGAGGAGGGAGTAGTAAAGAAACTTCAGAAAAACGGAAGAAGTATAGAAAATATGACGATTAATATTTGGATTTCGGATTTACCTACATCACTAAAGGAAATTTAGAACTTCCTTAATGTGTTGTTTGTCAAAAAGTGTTGGCGGCTGAAAGTTAAAAGGCTAATAAACCTGAAAGGTTCTCCACAATTTGCTCATTAATATCTTCTGCCATGTCATGAATACGGCAGCTAATTGTATTGTTTGAAAGAGGTTTTATTTCATTAGCAGCCAATCCTCCAATCATCAATCATGTGCGGTTTCTTACATTTGGCAATACGGTGAGTTATTTAAGATCTTAGATTCATATATGATTACAATTAATAGAATTATCCTATGACTCCAGCTTTAAGCTGCAATATAACAAGGATAAGCTACTTGAATTTTGGAGCTCAGTTTATCTCTTGATATTGTTCCATCAGCACTGCAGCATTGAGGGTTTTATTACCGTTTGCGACATCATACTTGTGCAAGACAGGTTACTATGCAGTTGCAGTAATTAAGAACAAGTACAGATCGAAAATAAATTTAGAGACAGAGACGAGAGTGGCAATTTCGAAACTTCAGCCTCGTTTTGAGAAACTATGTTCAGAAAAGCAAGCACTTCCTTCTCATTAATACCGAAGAAAAAAGGGTGTGGTTGCTTTTTTATCTTTTTTCTTTGCTTTCATTTTTATGTTGTTCTTTATTTCCTAATAAAAAATTTAGACACTATTTGGAGTTTTTCTGACAAATTGTTATTAGGCTAGAACTACAACTAGTAGATAAATGTATGGCAAGAAGGCCAGAGAGTCACAAAAATATGGCAACTTCCCAAGGGCGTCACAGTTGAAATAAGTTTGGGAAGCCCTGCACTAATGGCTAAATTATAAATATTACCTAAGAATGCTCTAAAAACTAAATTTCTAACACATTTTGAAAGGTAGTATAATGGAATGAGAGGTTATTTTGCCATTTTGAAACATACATATTAGAACCCTGGTTTAAATGATAAAGATAGTCACCAATAATTACTCTAAAGAATTGAGCATGAGAAGCTGTTTCAAGACTTTAGTTTGTGATGTTTCTCTGATCTCTCCTGCAAGGAACATCTCATCAACTACAGTGTACACCTGAAACATAAAGAGTATTTGTTATTTGTCATAATGTAATACTAAAGCTACATTTTTGTGCTTGGCACCCACTGAGCAGTACTATCTAGAGTACCAGGAGAAGCCAAGCAGATAATCTTTTAAACAAAACAGGATAACTAACTGATAATTGAGTTGTGTCAAGTACAATTTCTATTGAATTATCTATTTCTTGCAAGTTTATCATTCTTGTAAGCAAAAATATGTAATAAATTCCACAAGTTTAGGTAACACACACTAAAGAAATATAATTTTTAAACGATTGCCAGTGGGTAGATAGCTCACCTTATAAAAGTTGAAAACAAGATCTAATTCACACACATTGTGGAAGTACTCATTCAACACTTCTACAAAGTTATGTATCGCCTCCAGGTAGCACAAGTTGTTGTCGTTCACGTCCACACATATGCAGAAGTACAGGCCAGCGTATCTTCGGTAGACTATTTTGAAATTCCGGAACTGAAAGCAAAGATTTCCGCATAATCAATGCTATTAAATTAAGTTTACGACACAAGCGCTAAAGAAAAGTCACGTACCTCAACAAAGTTGGTGTGTTTAGCATCCCTGACAGTGACGACTGCATGCACTTCCTCAATAAGCTTTTGTTTCTCGTCATCATCAAAATTCATGTACCATTTTGCTAGGCGAGTTTTACCAGCACGGTTTTGGATTAATATAAAGCGGATCTGTAAACAATTGCAAAACCCATAAGCATATCTCTAGGTTCTTATTAAACTGGCGATTGGAATGTCGCTTAATTAATCTTACCATTGTAATTTATTTAATGTTTGATTCAAGAAGAGAAATCAATCGGTACTAGTTGACGCCTCTTCCAGCTTTCAACTTTGACAGTGACACTGACAATGACAAATGACAATCATTTTTTTTAAATGTAGTTCGTTCCCCTGAGGAACCGGCTAAGGTCATAGACGATGCTGCCATGTCGTTAGTTTCTTAATTTCATTAGTGTTTAATTTCATTTAATTTTAAGTTTAATTTCACCTAGCCTTGTTGTATGATGATGATGAATGATAATAGAAATGAAAAGTGAGAAATGATATACCCCCCAACCCTTCGAGTATCTCAGTAGATGTGGGGCTTTACTAAGTCTTCGGGCGGACTTCTTGAGAGAATTTGAAAAGTGCCGTTGCACTGTTTTGTTTCATTTGCCAACACGTGCACACTCCTAAACACTTATCGGTTAATAATCCACCATTATTTCACATTAATATTCGACATAACACAAATTTTAGAAAATAAAACAAAACCGCAGATATGACTCTTCATTTTCCCGCCAAGAAGTCCAAATGACAATCATAGTTGTAACCCTATATCATTTTACTCTTTGGTTGTAACATAATATGTCACTGTGATTATTTTTCGTCTTTTTTGGATAGGTTTTTTCTAAAAGAGTTTTTTTAAATTATTTTTTTAGCAGTAAGTTACAGACAGTCTGCTGCTTCATGCACTATTATTACTTTATTTAAGTTTGCTTTATGGGTGTTTAATTATTTATTATCTTTACTGAAAATATTTATAACAAGGCTGTAAGAATGTATGACATTGCATTTTATATAAAATCTGCCTATGGTTTCTGCGCCCAATACAATGTTGCCCTGCTTAAGAACATTTGTTTAGTAATTTTTGATTTACTGCAAAATAAGCTTCATCATCATAAATAAGCTTATTTCTACTGATTTCATAAATGTTTCACCCTGCGAAACAATAAGTTAAAACCAAAAAGAACTTTACTACTAAGACCAAGCAGAATTTTTAATATATTTGAGTAAATTTTATTTTTAATTTTTTAGTTTAGTATTAATAACATTTTTGTTGTGGCAATACAAATATCGAGTTGTTTTTCAATTTCTAGTGGATTTTTGACGTTGCTACTTGCTCGTTTTTAACAAGTTCTCTCCATGTAGTACTTAGGTTTCTATAATGTCTCTAACATAAGTAGCTTAGTAGGGAAATACTATTTAAATTTTAAATGACTCCTACGAAGACCACAAAAACTGAAGTAGAAATGGTGATACGAAACAGAAAGACTGCAATGAAAGACGGGATTATGACAATGTCGGGAATTGGCGAGCCTTCGGTCTTCCACGCGCTGGTGGTGATCTTTTTAGAGTTCTTCGCATGGGGCCTGCTCACCATGCCGATCATCTCGGTGCTGAACGCGACATTCCCGGACCACACGTTCCTAATGAACGGTTTGATAATGGGCATCAAGGGCATTCTCTCGTTTCTGTCTGCGCCGCTCATCGGAGCTCTGTCGGACGTATGGGGACGCAAGTTCTTCCTCTTGGTGACCGTGTTCTTCACTTGTGCGCCGATACCGTTAATGACAATCAACACTTGGTGGTTTTTCGCTATGATCAGCATCAGCGGAGTGTTTGCGGTGACCTTCTCGATCGTATTCGCGTACGTGGCCGACGTGACGACGGAGGACGAACGCTCGCGAGCTTACGGCCTCGTCTCAGCCACGTTCGCCGCCAGCATGGTCATATCTCCAGCACTCGGCGCCTACTTAATGGATCTCTATGGCGAAGCTTTAGTAGTCGCCGCAGCTACCGCTGTAGCCGTGTTGGACGTCTTCTTCATCATGGTAGCCGTACCGGAAAGCTTGCCAGAAAAAGTTCGCCCGAGCGGATGGGGTCCAGCTATTAGCTGGGAACAAGCAGATCCCTTTGCAGCCCTAAGAAAAGTTGGAGCAGAACGTACAGTGCTAATGTTGTGTGTGGCCGTGTTCCTATCGTACTTACCTGAAGCTGGACAGTACTCGTGCATATTTGTATACCTAAAACTAGTAATGGGCTTTGATGTGGTGCAAGTGGCAATATTTATTGCAATAGTTGGTGTCCTCAGCATCGGAGTACAAGTTGTGCTAGGATTCTTAATGAAATCATTAGGAGCAAAGCATACTATCATGGTGGGACTGTTGTTTGAAATGCTACAGCTGATGTGGTACGGGTTCGGAAGCCAAATGTGGATGATGTGGGCAGCAGGAGTGTTGGCCGCTCTTGGGTCGGTTACATACCCCGCAATCAGTGCATATGTGTCTGTCAACAGCCGGGCAGACAGGCAAGGGGTGGTGCAGGGAATGGTGACAGGTGTGCGAGGGCTGTGCAATGGTTTGGGACCAGCCATGTTTGGAGTGATATTTTACTTGTTCCACGTGGATTTGAACGAGGAGCACGCAACAATAGGCGTGGACGGTAAACCACAGCAGAAGGAAGACCGTCTGATGCCGGGGCCGCCGTTCGTGCTGGGCGCGCTGCTGGTGATCTGCGCGCTGCTGGTGGCGGCGTTCCTGCCGGAGGACGGGTCGCCGGGCGCGCGGCGCGGCTCGCCCGACCTGCGCTTCGAGGTGGAGCGCGGGCGGCGCGTGGCAGGCCCGCTGTCGCCGCTGATGGCGCCCGAGTCGGCCGCGCTTTAGCTGGCGGCGAAGGACGGCCGGGCCGCCAGTGTCTGACTCTCAGTGCATGCCGCGCGCCGCGTAGCGCCGCGAGCCCTCGCACCTGACTCCAGTAAGTGAAGTGAGTTACGATCCATTGCACCGATTACATTCCCGCGTCTCTTGTGTAAACTGTACGCTTCGTCTGATGTTCGTGTTTTTTAAGCTTTATGACTATTTTTATAATATTTTCGAATCGCCAAGGGGAGTGTACATATTTGTCTAAATAAAATCATTGAATCATCCTAAGAATCCCCTGTGTTTCATGTTTCGAGCTGAACATCGTACACCATCAGATATGTTCCCAGTAGGTAGGTACATCAAAATATTGAGTAAGATGTTTGTAATAGAATGAGTCATGCTTTGAGCACAAATGGAAACATTGTGATGGCACTCTTGACAGAACACTTTTCTTATCACATTGCATGGAATTGATAAATCTTGAAATGTAATTTCAATCATTAATTCATATCATAACAACACACTTGTAAAGATAATTTATAACAAAAGTTAAAATTCTTCTTAAACATAGATTTACTTAGTGCCCAATAAAATAAAACAAATGTGTATGTTAAGTTCTGGTCTATGTGTTATCATCAATTGAAATGCTTTGGTGGCCAACATTTTATGTGATAATAATGTTGCACTGTGGAACAGGTTTTGATTGTTTTGTGGCAGATGCATTAGGAGTAGGGTTTACCATCCATACGGATTAGTCCAGGCTTTTAGACTCTAGTCCGGACTTTGTCCGAATTTTGGAATGTGAGTAACAAAACTACATATTAAGTAATATCAAATAAGTCTAATCTTCATTAACTTTTCATTTATCTAAAAACAAAATATAAAATCTTCTTTAATAATCAACTTATTAAGACATCAAACAATAAATCTTCTATTGCGAAATGAGTAATGTTTTCATTTTGTGACTAAAAAGTCCAGACTTTTATCGAAATGTCAGGCTTTTTTTCAGAACTTCAAATTCCTAAATGGTAACCCTAAATGAGGAGTGAATAATAATTTCCTTTAAACAATTTAGTAACTACCTGAGTGCAATAAGTTTGAGACTTAATAGTGTGTTATGTTTAAAATTTAACACCTTATGAATGATTATTAGAATGTTACTGTTATTTACTACTGAATTAAGAATTCAGTCTTATGATTTGAAAGTTCTGTTCAATCAAATTGGTAAAGGAATATTTGAATGTTGTTTATTGCGTACAAAGACATGCTTTTACTGGGATCGTTTGTTTATTAGTTTATGAAGACATCTACTTAAAATTAAAATTGCATCGTATATTTTAAAGTTAACTTTTAACTGAAGTACGAATGTCGTATACTAACTCCAACTGTGATGCAGTGTCGTTTATGCGTGCGCGGGAGGACGACCTGTAAACTTTGCTGCCTGTTGGCAATAAACGTTACGACCTACAGTATACCAGGCTTCATGCCGTGCGACGAACCTTCACGAAAAGATATCAAGATCAAACAGGTCTTACCTACCACATGAATAGATCTCGCGTAACTCATTTAGTACAAAAGTTTTGGGTAGTTTTAAGCATTGTGTATTTGCATGGGCATTTTCCATAAAACAAATGTCGAACAATAAAGGACGCATATACACGCAATAATTACCTCTTCCAAGATCTTTATTTCTCACATGGACAATTCACATGAGGGCTGTTCGTGGCATGAACCCCTAAAAATGCCGGGAGCTAAGTAGCTGGCACCCGATTGCCCACCGCTCGCGCTCGTAAATCTTTGCGCATAACTTTCACATCGGTGAAACATAAATTTATTGTCATCGAGGTCACGGGTGCTTTAGTGTCTTTGTACAGCAGTTTCGCGTGACTCAAGAGCAAGGCTTGAGCCACGATGCACCGCATTTGATAGTAGCAATATGGCCTAACTCATACCTGTGATTTAGGTAAGAATAACAGGTTTCAATGCGAGACTACAGTTGGTTTTATCTATTTACTAAATTGTGTCATTATTCCTAAGCTAAAACCTCCTAATTTTTTATCTTATGATAGAAAGAACCAATGGATTAGATATGGCAATGTTTGGTGAAACTGACCCAAAAATTGTGACTTAGTCGTCAGAATAACGGGTATTAGGAAATATTAAATGCGAGCTTTTAAACTGTTGAAAATGCCCTCACTTGAACTGCAAATGCCAAAAATAGAAAATAGTGACTTGGCAATGACATTAGCGCAACTCGTAGACACCAAAACTGTTAAAGAAACGCTGCCAAAAACCTAATGTGCGAACGTAAGAACCACCATTTTAATCTGTAAAGTAATATTATCATGAAAATCATTACAACTGATAAATACTATGTGACTCATATAACGTAACAGTAGGATTCATAATTTTTTCGCGATTAACACCGTTCAGTAGGTACAATCGAATTTTAAGCTCATGAATAATACAATACTTAAAATGTTCCAATAATTTTTAACGCAAATTTTGTTGCGAACAAATACAATACTAACTTAAAACTAAATTGCTCTTAGCGATCTAGAATGGAGCGAACGAGCAAAAAAGTAAAGAGGTAAAAATGGCACATTACCTATACTATAAGGTTAAACTGAAGAATTCACTGTGATGTGTTTTATATTTTCAAATGTGAAATGAAAACGAAAGTTGTCTCACTGTCTCAGTGTAGACTGTTGTTTGTGTAAAAACTGACACAAAGAGTTGGTTTAAACGACGCTCAACACGTGCGGCAGACTGTGATGATAAGGCTTTATTATCACGGACTTGACTTGACTCATTTCATTACTAATTGAATTTCAACATGATACAATACAACTATTCTAAAATAATCAGACACAAAAAGGTAATGTAAAGAAGTAAATTTATTACTTCTTAGTCGCACGATCAAGCCCTAAAGTCCGGTGACGCTGCAAATGCCGTCTAACGCACTCTCTTGTTACCCCAACGCAATCTTTACGTAATTTTATAAAAGAATACTTGTTTAAATTTTACACAATAATGAGTCTCTTAAAGTCTGTTGCATTAAAAATAAATAAAAAAAAGGTAAATTTAAAAGTAAATAAATAGTAATTCAATAGCACACAAAAACATGTTTACTTCTTTTAACAAAGACTGCCACTAGTAATTACTTATATACCTGAGGTAACTTAAAAACAAAATCCTTTGTTAAGTTGGTTTACGAAACTCGAATCTATGCGTCACGACTCACGTCACGATTGACTATTTTACGTAAAATGTATGTAATGTACTTTTAGCTGATTGAAAAGTAATTTGTAACTATGTATGGAATTGATTTTGATGAGTATGTCACGGGCATAGTTCTATTTTCATGCGAGCTTTTCACCAGTTGATACTCGAGGTGTTTGCAGAGCTGTTCAGACGGATAACCGGCGACTCGGACCGTGTCGTTCCCAGCCGCGTCCCGCGGCACGTTCGATGACGTCAGGGAAATCACTTACTCAAATACAAGGGGATCCATATTTACCATTTATAGCTTATATGTAGGAAAGAACAATGAAAATATGAAGTTTCAATTCAATAAACAGAAGCAACATACGCTGTCAAAGCGTGTGGGGATATTTGTTTCGCGGTGATATAACAGTATAACATTTATTTAGTCCTTTCCAGTATTTCATCTAGAATTATATTTAAACGCGATCCTTTTTTATTCTGAAAAGACTCGGTAAAGCTTCCAGAGCTTTAAGAAGCTCCACTTTCTCTATTCAATATCTTTAAAAATGTTTAGTACGTGACGCCAATGCTGCCTGCGCATTTCACGGAGGGCACATTGCTGGGAATGCCGCCACCCTACCCCTCCCCATTCTTGAATCTAGCCGATATTATTCTCACATCAGCTGGATCCCAGTTTTGGCATTAATAAAAACCGAAGCGATTTGAAAATCCTGTATTCTACAGTTAGAATACAAGAATACATTAGTGAATTTTCAAATTGCTTCGGTAGAGATCGTAAGCAATCTCCGATTCTTGGTAATTTATTTATTACACTTTCTCGATTATACCAATTGAAGATTACAATCTTAGAAGTTTTCCGCTCGCATAACTTAACTGTTATTAATTTAATAAATGCTTTATATTTTCAAATACGTCCAACTTATTACTAACTACACTTCATTAAAATTCTGTTTTTTTTTGTAAAATAATGTAACATCGGCTTGCCATTGTTCGGGCTACACTACACCCACTCGTATTTGTTTGTAGCCACATCCATTGAGCATTCAAGGTCATTCGTTAAAGACTTAATATTATATTACGAAAAAAACAAATCTTGTTTAAATGAAGCTGCTATTGCAGCATACCGGTTACGCGCTAATGACATTACGCGTTCAAACTAACTTCAAATTGCCTCTCACATAATTCATAGCTCTCAAAAACTAGTCTGTATGAAGCCTATTATAAAGTTAAATTGGTTTAACTTGGCAATCATCTGTTAATGTGAATGTTAAGGTCAAGTTGTGACGTTATGCATCGAGGATTTTACGCGATTGCTATGAACCAGTGCCCGATAGGGGAAAACCTGTTTGTGCACTATTTATTTATAAATATAAACTAAAAGCTTATTCCGTTTACGTCACCTTATGAACTTTTGGAACTCTTATGAACGAAACAAACATAAGTTAGTTAACAGAAACAGTGCAGTTGCATCAAGAAAACCTACGCTAGGTATCTTTGACCTACAAGTGGCTGCAACTGCACAGAAATCACCAAAAAAAGCTTTGATATTGGAACAGGTGACAACTATGCGAATCGAGGAGCTTTCGGAACATATACCTCCTTACATAAAAATCATTACGACCCAAAAATACACAATGCTAGACTCATACCTAGTGACTTACATCATTTAGTATTCAAAATAAACTAGTATGAAATTTTAAATTATTAATTATTCATCTTCGAATCTTACCTGCATTGAAAAATATTACGATTGCACATTGTTAATATGCTGGACACAAATAATACGTAATTTTCGCGAAAGAGGGCCGCGGCTCGGCAATTAGAATAGTCGCCTGGGGAGGCGGCGCGAGGTCGATTCATTGTTATTCTTATTCGTGTATCGCATCAAACGACATTGCCTTTATAGGAACCTTGATAAACATGTACAAATTACTATAATTTACATTAAGCAGCCGAAAATTTTCAAAGACAGTAACTTAGATTTAGTTGTATTTAATTTTAACACAACTTATGTGTAATTTGTGTGGTTCGCTGGAGTTGTATTCAGTATGTATATTTTTAAAGATCGGACGAATGTCTGCTTTCGCGCTAGATGTGGTTCGGAGTTGTGAAGTTCTAGTACGAAAGTATATTGATGGGCAAATGTGATGGAGGCTGTTAACAGTTGCATTTATTAACTGATAGACCGTGACTTATCCACGGATTCAGCAATGCTATAATTTTGGCTAATTGCTAGTTTCTTTGGATATGTCACTAGTAGACCAAAGCGCTGTAATCATAGAAGCCTCGCCAGCGTAACGGTTGCCCAATGGCCTAGCCGAGCTGTCGGAGTGGAGCGCGTTTCCGCGCAGTGGAGAGTGGACGTGGTTGTCGAGTGCAGGGTTGCCATCTTGTAAGAAGCTGGATCATTGTGTATTATGTAAATAGAACTTGTAAGATAATGTAATTTGTTTCCCCTTAGCAGATAAGTGTTGAAACTTTCACATTTTATTTTTCGCGAGGAGTTTGGAGTTTAGCAAGTAAAATAAACAAGTTTCGTTCAACAAATTTCTTCTTGCTAAATGTAGATTTGTATGTAATTTACTATGATTAGGTACCTGAGCAAAATGTCATCGTTTATTTATGTAATTTATGTACTGTATTTTTGTAACATAACAAGGAAATTATGTATAATTATTTTACTACCATAAAGTAAGCGATATTTTTATTATTGTAAAAAGATGACATATCTGAGAAATCATTTGATGAAAGCCTTGGTACAGCTTGTTTCAAACTTTCAACGTTAAGTATTATTATGATGCTATTTAGCGAACCGCATCGTGAATTAAAATAGTAGCGTGATATAATATTTATAAATATACTTTTGATTTTGTAAAATTGCCAAAAACAGTAGAAAAATAATTGTAATGATATTAAATAGATAATTATAGTAAATAGAAAGTATTATAGAACTAGCTATTTCAGTAACTAAGCAAGGCGGGCTGTACCCGCGGTCAATTAACCTGTGGCCGACCCACAGACCACACAGCCCTAGACGCCGCACTCAGCAAGTTTTACTAAATCATGCAATCGGCAAAAGTCAGGGGGAGCGGAAGTGTTGCTCGGCTCGCTCTGACTGATTGGCTGTTTCAAAATCGAACTATTGATAAGTGACACATTCATTCCCTTTAGCGATGGGGTAGGACTCGATATTAATATCGGTAGACCGCTCGAGTACTATTTAAATGACAGATTAACCTCGTAAATCCTGTTTTTCATATCGGCCGGATGTACTATACCAAGTACAAACTAAGATTAGTGCTTCAGACCGAGATAAAAAATTGAATGGTTTATGTAGTTTTTGAAGTGCTTTCTAGTTTTTAATTATTTTGACGCTATGTTTAGCATCTGTAGCACATTTTAGAAAGGAAAATAATTAAAATAATTTGTACTGTCCTGTAAGTACGTTAGGCTTTTTTATTATAACAAAAACAACATCAAAATGTTAAAGGTTTTATTGAAATAAAAAAAGTTATGTTTTAAACGGGGTATGCAAAATTTGTAGGTACTTGTCAAGTACATTAGGTAGTTACTCGTGCTATGTAGGTGGGTGTACCAGTAACAAACCGATTAAGCGACATTTTGAAAGTAATTTTGATGTTGCGACTCAATTAATCAATGCAAAAAAAGATTAACGTACTCCTTGTCTACCATAGAATCATGTAGCTTATTCCGATTTTTTTAATAGCTGTTAGGTTTCTTTTTATTTAAAAATGAATGTGAAAAGTCGCAATGTGCCTAAGGTTGACCAGATTGTACCAGCAATAGAGCAGAAATTGTGCCAATAGTGAACCAGTAAATAAAACAATTGCTTTTTTTTTATTAATACATTGCGATCCAAATAGGATGGCGGCTGTGAAGTTAATCACAAGTCGCGTCGCAGTAGCGAATTTAAGGTGTCAGCGGGACGTTACGGGCGAGTTTTAACTGTAACCTGCGCGCACCGGCGGCGCTCGCAGCATAGTTCACAGCCAGCCGCCATCCTATTTGAATTGCACTGTACTAACAAGTTTTGTACTTAACAAACGTTAAAAAAGTGGCGGGATATTTGACAGAAGACAGACAGACTAGTTTAAATGTGCTCAGTTTGTACTTGTTCTACACGGGGACTTACGAGGTAAAATTGATTAATTAAACATTTCTTCGCAAAATATAGTTTGAATGAAAGCACTAAAGTAAATAATCTGCCTAGCTGTGTAAACATCTCATGCTGATGAATTTTCATGTCTGCATAAGCCGTTGAGTTATTTTAATAATATTATGATAAATTGTGATTATAATTATGATCAATTTGTAGTGATAACTTGATTTCATGGTGGCCTTCGCCCAGCAGTGAGACAGCTATAGACTATTTACTTTACTTTAATTGGCGTTATTTAATTTTACGTTGAACATTTCTCGTCATATTTAAAAAATAGCAAATCATATAAAAAGATTTTCGTCAAATTTATTATATGAATAGAATATTCATAATCATACTGATGTCTCTGTTACGATAAATGTAATAAATGTGATTAGTATTAAAAATTATTCATGGTTACCTCATGATCGGTAACAATAAGTTCTGTAATGAAAACTCAAGGTATGAAAAGATTGTTTTCCTAGAAATTGCTAAAGCCAACATTTAATTTTGTTATATTTTATATTGTTATTTTTAATTTACCTCAATGCAACAAATAGGTACAGTAGGACCTCGTTAATCCGGAGAGGCAAAAACAAGAACCCTTGCGGATTATCGAGGCGTCCGGATTGTAGTATGTCATATTTAATGGTAATAAAACACATGTTTAACCTTAGTTTCTTTAATCATGCTTTTAATTAAAGTATAAAGACAAAAATGAACATGTTCAAAATTACAACAACATATGTAAGAAAAAAATTAAGTTAACATTAGTTAATTCTTCTTGAAAAGTCTTCTGTTTATAATTTTCGCACTTCATTTCAAAAGCCCGGTCTCTAAGTCGACGGAGAAACATAATTTCGTGGCTATCAAATACGTTATTTTCAGCCCATTTTAAAGCAGTATTCAAAGCTCCCACTGCCTCTGGATTACCAACTTTCTCGGAGGCGAGAACCACAATGATATTGTGTTCATCTTGCTCATCGTCCTCACACATTGCCGCTTGCACAATCTCCTCATCAGTTAACACTTAATATCTTTGTAACTCGCTTTCGGCACCACCACCAGCCCATTCTTGAGCTTCTGCCTAACTTATTTGAGGATCATTGGGTCCTCTCAATCTATTAAAAAGCTGAGCTAAAGGAACATCATCTTTTGGGTCGTCATTATTTGTGAGAAACGCAGGGTGCAAATTCTTCCATGATTTGTTAATTAGGGATGCTTTAACGTCGGCCCAGCAATTAGCCAAAAGAAAAACTGTGTCCTTTAAAGATATGGATTTTAATAAGTCCATGAGGAATCCCCCGCGAATCTTATTGCCCGGCCGGATTCACGATCACCGAACAAGCGGGAGTCTGGATTAACGAGGCCCTACTGTACTACAAACGGTTGTCAGATTTGTGTTACTAAAAATAATGTTGTATAATTACTTTAGGATGCTCAAATGTTATAAAAAAGTTTTAAAGTTAATTAAAACGTATAAATGTATTATGTTTGATATTAAAGCATTTAAATCTATCGATAATTGACAAGATCTAGCTTGGGCCAACACTAATTGACAGAAAGTTACCTCTACAGGGTGCCTGGTGCGAGTTTCATTCGCCATTCGATCACGTTAACGAAAATGAGAATGTATATGGCAAAATTTTAACTCTTCGTATGTCGCCAGGAGACAAGGAGTTTTCGTAAACGTAATCGAATGAATACGGATGGTAAACAAAACTCACACTAGGCACCCTGAGCGAGATAGTGCTATACGTATTTACAATAGAAGGAAAGAGACTTACTAAAAGACATCAACGCGTGTATTTTTCGAAATTCATAATTGATTTTTTATGTCAGCAAGACATTTATATTTTAATCTCATTAAATTGTACTTTCCGATGAAATTATTTGTTATCTTTTGATAAGTTGGATGTTCTACTACGCTATCCACACAGTTTTGTGGCATAATGTGGCATATTTCTATTTTAAATCGACCTTTTACGTTTTGTGTGATGCGGCATTGTTAAAACAAGACTGAATCGAGTGTTTGGGGCGTGGCACTCGCATATGTATCGGTAGTACATATATGCAGTAAAGGACATTCTCGTATGCGGCGTCTAGGGCTATATGGTGTGTAGGCCGACCGTCCGTCGCGCGGCGGGCGCGCTCGCTATGGCTGCTTGTCAGACATGGATTCATCTCACCAATCTGGGGCACATCAACTTAATGTGCATTCTATCATTGTTTTATCTTTGTTTATAAGCCATGGTGACAGTGTGATGGACTCTCAAAATCCTTTGAACTGTTCAATCCATATAAAAAGTGAATGAGTGCTCTTCACCAATGTAATCTGTTATTCGCCGATTGGCTTAGATTGTTATAATAACGCTCGTTTAAGCCAAGACTCGTGTGTATGTATTGATTTATATTTTTTGCGCGTTGTAGATGGTTTCTAACATTGCCTTGACACAATCCGTCCTTTGACGCCCCTTCGTGCACCACGAGACCGGTGACACCGCACTCGCTAATTATTGTTCAAACCCTCGGTCCGTGAGAGCCTTTCCAGAGTCGATGCTGACACGGTCTATACGAGCTCAATTTGTAAGACATATTTTATATACCTTATGTACACTGAAAAAGCTAAAGCATTTAGTTAAGAGTGAGATATTTATTTTCCCTAACGGTATTTAAACTAAATGGTATTTTAATAGAACAGTACAAGTGTTTTTTCATTAACGTTGTTCAAATATGTAAGGTGATGTATTCCGTGCACAAGGGATAAAGTTTTGTTTTGTAAGACTAAATAATAACTATTTAAAATAACATAAGATAGTAGAAGTCCAACGCGATGCTGCAGCTGCAGACAGGCGCCGAGGACATTTCTCTCGCTTTGACACTCTTGCAAACGCTTGTAGCCGCGGCGGCCGGCGGACAGGACGCGATCTCACCCACCCGCCCCGCCGGCCGCGGCGGGCTGCGACGCCACGTGATTAAACCGTAGAGTTATTATTTAGTCGTTAATATAAATATTTGGAATCTATAAATATTTTCGATTTATATCGTTGAATGGATTGACTGGTGCGCGCCGCGACTGTGGCCGCGCACGTGTGATCACTTGCGGTACTATGCTTCTATGTTGAAACATTAATAAATCTGATTGTAGCCAAACTGAAGTTTTTATGAAACGCAACCTTTTGGCATCGTTCCAATAATGTGGAGAACCCTTGCTCGACCTGACTGCTGAATACGAAATGTGTAAGTAATAAGGAGTCGTACTTTTAGGTTGTATAGTCTTGAGTCCTCCATCAAATTTGTTGGGACGGACGTTTGTATTAGACAAAATAGAAATAATTTATATATGTATCATGCAATAGTATAACGCGGATTATTATCGAGATCGATTTACTACAGAATCGTGTCACTTACTGATTGATCATGATCATCCATTACAATTAATATAAATAAATACACAAAATTATAGTTGTTATCAGTTTTAATATGTTATAAAAATACAAACTAATAAATTATAGTCTACATAATACTAAAAATAAAATGGCACAATTAATATCTGACCATCCTGTTGTAGTATGTTTTATTTTTAATACTGCTTGATAAGGTGGCTGTGAAGCGGTGATCTAATTAACGGCCAGGATTTTATTACAGAAAATATAATCGTAAATACATGTTTCTTTCAAA
The DNA here is from genome assembly GCA_963082485.1 of Eudonia mercurella. Taxonomy (NCBI): domain Eukaryota; kingdom Metazoa; phylum Arthropoda; class Insecta; order Lepidoptera; family Crambidae; genus Eudonia; species Eudonia mercurella. The sequence goes on from OY720041.1 coordinate 16,896,917, forward strand.
GTGTCTATAAACAAAACTTAAAAATTAATACTACAAAACAAATAAGTAGTCCTAAAATAAACTATTGCTGTTCGGGTTGTCTACTAAAATAATAATTTATTTTAAAGTTAACCTGCTAACCTTTGAATTATTTTAAATCATAACAATATTCGAGGCTTTTTTAGACCATACGATATTGAGCTCCAGGCTAACAAAATTACAAGACCCTGCGTTTTATTCCCTTAACCGAACCTACGTTCATTGGTAGTTGAAAATCAAAAGCATCTCCGTGGCCATCAGCTGAAACTATGTGGATCGTTAGCAAGTCCAGATTCCAAGAAATATTTCTTACCTAACCGAATAGTCGCGAAGTGGAATAATAAACTTCCCGAAGAAGTAATAAGCTGTTCATATTTTTAAGAACAGACTGGATTATTGAGCTGCAAGTGTTTCCTCCAAATAATATATATTTTTTTTAATTTTAGTTTTATTGCGCCAGCGCATGTTTAAAATAGTTAGCATTGATAACGAAAAGCAAAAAACAGAAAGAGCGCGTCGAACTCGCGAAGGGTTACATGATTCGAGTGATTCCGTAGTTTGGAGTAATAAAAAAATATTATTTGCTTTGGTTAGTCTAGGTTACTAATAATATTTAAATGCTACGTAGATGCATTATTTTTTTATTAAAATTGAGATAGTGCTGTTTAGGATCATAGTATATCAAATAATTGAACTATCTATTAACAAATCATTCTACTGCTCAAACACAACAACTTTCATGAATGTTCAGCTTGTGGCCTACCGCAAATTGGCATCTAGTGCTTGGCAAAAGTGGGTCGCAAAATTAGTTAATATTATTTTAAATAACAAAAACAAATTTTAATTAGTGATGTTCTTTAAATTGATAGTTAGACGCGAAATTTATAGATACAGTCAACCATATAAAGATAACAGTTTCAGTATAAGCGGAGTTCTGCAAAAACAGTAGCTTCATAATCAACGGAGCGCAGTTGGTACTGGTAATGTTACGTCTGATGTGTTGATGGCTGTACGAAAATGGTATTGCTACGCGATTATAGGAACCTTCAACCTTGACGCGTGCAAATGCGACAAAAGAAAGTCTTTCGTCGGTCAATGAACATGAAACGTGACAACAGAAAGTGTTAGAGAACAGCGAATGAACGATGTACCAAAGGCTGAACTGAAAAGTATGTTTTAATTGTTGCAAGCGAAAATAATCTTTGTCGCCATTGACGTAAGGTGCAACTCTACGCCAATCCTAGGGTAGTGGGCGACATTTTTGGTACTCTTAAAACCATTTTTTTGTGGATAATGATTGCCTCAGACAGCATTTTCAGCTTCACCGGACTTTTTTGGGGGCAGCGAGAAACTTAAAGGTTTCCTCAAGCCGTGTGAAACGAATCACCTTCGGAGGTTTTCTAGAGGGAACGGCATCACGCACTAGTGCGTGTTCTCGTGCCCTACTAGATTCTCCGAAGGTTTCGGATTGAATCGGGCCTTTAAAACCATTGTGTAGATACCCGCGTACTACATACTAGCTGAAGTAACCGCAGGGTAAGTTTCGCTTAAATTATGTACTGGCAACATTATTAAGTATATGGGGTTATTTAATGCCTACAATATTATATACAATTAGCATCCTCATAATTGTTGCAATTGGAATATAATAAGATTCAATATCCATGCAGCCCTTTCCAGGTTCTGAATCGACCTACCTGCGGCGTGTGCCTAGCAGGGTTAATATTGAATAACATATAAATATAAACGAATGTTGTGTGTTTGGACAGTGTCAATAAGTATTAGCCAGTGAAATTTTGTAAGGCCGTAAATTAGTATTATACTTTGAATTTTAGTAAAACAGAACAATTGGTAGCAGCCCCCTAGAACTCTATTCGGTATTAAGTTACAAAACTGATGCATTTCTATCATGCGTTTTAAAAACATACTTTCGTGGTTAACGTTAGTTATTGTTAGCAAGTGCAAATACCCTAAAATTAATACCAAAGTCCAAAGTACTAAAAACCTAAAAAAATATATTAACAAGATAAAACTACAAAAACGTCGACAACACACGTCATCGCCTAACATGATTGTTTTATGAAATTCATTAACGTACTGATAATTTAACGACTTTCTAAGATATATTTTTCGTTAAATAGTAGTCATTAATATAGATCATTGCAACAACACAGATACACTATACAATACCATCAAATGCTACCTTGCCTTACACATCAATGTTCCTCAGCATCATCTGCAATTCGAACCTCCGGTTGGTCCTGACGCCCTTTATAAATGTCCTGTTCTCCGTCCTCTTCACATTCTTCTTATCAGACAGAGAGGTGAAGGACTTCTCTCTCATTACGGTCTGCTTCGCGATCTCCTTCCTCTGTGAGGTAGTTCCTTTCAAGGAGGGGAGCGTGTGCTGCCTTTTTATAAGGCCATTAGGTTTAATTTCCTTCGGCTTGGCGGTGGTGGCGGGGACGCTAAAGGGATTGGCGTCTGTGTGCATTCGGAAGCCGAACCGGGTGAACCCGGGCCGCAGGGACTCGAGCGTGGGTAGATTGGGGAACTGCGCCAAGACAGGCGGCGGGGCTGCAGCCGCTTTGGGCGCTTTCGGCGGCGTGCCTGTCTTCTTCGCCAGTTCTTTGATCGGTTTAGCTGGTGATCCGTTTGAAACTGGAACTGGATAATAAAATAATTTAAAAATCATTTTAAACGAAAGAACTTTTTACAAAGTAAACATCGAAATTGCGCCAAGACTACGGCAAAAACAGATTGTAGTTTTTTTTTATATAAGTAGGCTAATACTTTTTGTTGAATGGACATATTTTAATATATTATTTTTCTCGTTACTTAAACAACGTATTTCTTGACATAAAATTGTATAATGGATTGACTTTCGGATTAAGAAAACAAAACAATATTTATACTTTTGTAAATTATCGAAAATACAATGTAACTTTGATAAACACACACACATTATAATAATAATTATAAGATAATAGTAAATTAATTACTAGTTTCTGCAAACATTACTTACATGTAAGTTTCAATGGTAAGTAGAAGCGGAGACCAGAGTCATTCAATACAACTTATGAGTGAACACAAATATGTGCGCACGCGCCTACGTCAAACAGGTGGTTTATGTCAAGCGGTGGTATATATCATTCACATGGACAATATCGTATGAATAACAGATATAATTATTTTTGTCGATTTAATATAACACATAATTGGATAATAAATATAGCAGAAAAAAATATGTGTTTTTATTTATTACTTTCGTTTCTAGAACAGATTCCTCTTGTTATGCAACTTTGTCAGGAGGAAAAGTTAAACGTCGCTACTACAGAGTTATTGTTTTTATATTTTTAAAATAAATATAATAATATCTTAATATTTGAGAGATAGAGACGCCCAGCAGTGGGCGTCATATGGCTGATGATGATGATGATGATGATGATTTAAGAGACCAGTTTTTACACTGATGATAATCATAATAAGTTGATAGACTAATAAATAAATAAATAAGACTATCAAAATTAAAAAAAAAACAGGAAACTGACATACCTACTTAAAATACTAATTATCATAAACAACCATTAACATCAGCGCTTATGGTAATTTGGCTGTTATGCGGTTGGAAGCCATTACACTGTTCATATATCTCCGTGGGACATCTAGTAATGTAAGTATCTAATAATGTTTGCAAACAGTACGTCGAAATAATATTATTGATTACTTTGCGGGCACTATACAATACGCTGCTATTAACTTTGATGTGGCGTGAAAAATTGGAGCGCAACATGGAGCAATGATATCATCGGTTTCACCTGCCACTAAGGTCAAATTTTTGTCATTGACTGCAGAAGAACAGAAATTAAAATATTGGTCGTCAAGCGCTCGTCAAGAACGCTGCGAGCAAGCGTTTAGACTTTTGAATGCCTAGTGCGACTTTTATTTGCCATTAAGTAACGAAAACGTGAGTTTGTATGGTAACATACAGCATAAAACAGCGCCTCCTGGTGACAATCGAAAAGAGTTAAAATTTTGCTATGCAAATTCTTGTTTTCCCTAATGTAATCAAATGGCAAATAAAACTCGCACAAGGCATCCTGAATATTAAGTGAAAGTACTTCTAAACTTGCTGCCTGTGTTATTGCTTTTTAGATCGCATATAGTTTTAATCTGTCGTCTGCTGTGAATACAGACACTATAGAATTTTAATTGTTTGTAGGACGGATACGGCACTAAGCAGACGAAAGGTTAATATTATAATCCCACTAAATATTCAAAATAAAAAAGAGGTCAACTATGAAGTTACAATCGCGATCGTGTAAGTAAAGGAACTTTCGCAATGCACCATCCATGAGTGACAGAATAAATAAATTATTTCGAGTTTTTCATGAAAAAAGTAGCAAAAACACTCCTATAAAACCTTTTTGCCCCGCCTTGCTTGCTTATGTTATAATAAGCTGGCAGCCGTCGACACCCATCAACTCTAAATGGGCCAGCGTGGTGAGTTATGGCTCGACCGATAAGTTAGAAGCCATGAACTCAGCAGCCAGTGTTGAAAGACAGAACTTGATGATGATGAAATAGTCCAAATAGGAAGCGAATACGTAAGACTATTTACTGATAAGATTGTAGCATCCGGCCCATCGGAAACTTTTCATATACTAACACACGGCGAAGTATCACGTTTGTTTTGCTGATTGCGTGAATTAACTAAGTCGGTAAATTACGACGCGCACTGATATGATTTGATAAAAATATATTGCTGGGTTTAGCCGTTATTAATTTGTTGGCAGACAGAAGCAGCGGCCGATTTGAAGTCAGAAAAGTATTTTCTCTATGGAACACGTATCGAATTTACTTGTATTAAAAATTAACATAAAATATTACAATAATATTAGTTTCGTCTCAGGGGCCTACTCCATACAACATTACATCATCGATGGTAATAGCCGTTGGGCGATGCAGAGCGCGCCGTTGCTACTATCGTGACTCATAATTCATTTATCTACTATTATTTGCGATATATACATAACAAAAAAGGTAGGTACTTAACATGCTCAATATTATTATAGATAAATCCGCTATATGGATGTTGATGACATTTATGGATGATAGATAATGTGATTACGAACCGTAAAGCCCGTTTTTAATAATATGCTGGCGCGAATTATAATATAATTACGCTACTTTTCAAAGCGTAAAATATTTTATGTGTGTTTATTTAAAGTAACTTGCGTTGCCCTAAACAATTGAACAGATAGGCGGCGCGGCCAGTGAAGTAACGGAGTTCAAACTTGACACTTTGGTCTAAGTCCAAATCTATGGGAACGAACGAAAACTAATGCACACGCCAAGTTGACTCTGCACTAGAGCGCACTATATATATGTATATATATTTTTTTTAACTAAAAATATGCAAATGGCCCTGCTCTATCTAATGTAAAGCAGAAGTGGAGTCCAGGTTATACGGTAGACGTAATATGCAACATGTAACATTATCGAGCCACACTCTGAAAGAAATTTGTTAAAAATCGGCTAATTAATTGATTTGAGACATATACACAAAGTTGTAAGATCCATGTAATACCAAGTCGGTTAATTTATTCAGTCCCTACTTAAGGGACCTTCTGTCTTAAGTGATTTATATCGTAATTAGCTAACCTAACAACGTTTTATGGACTATTCTATTTATAGAAACCATATCAATATTAAAAATCTTTTATGTTTTAAATAAATAGATTGACTTGGCAATCGCACTAAACAATCTAATTTAATATAATATATGTATTACTTGTGAGATACATTGTGTTTTCATGCGATGGCCAAGTCAATCTATTTTTTAAAACATAAAAGATTTTTAATATTGATATGGTCACTATAAGATGTTGCTAGGTTAGCTAATTACGTAATAACTTAAGACAGAAGGTCCTTTAAGTAGGGACTGAATAAATTAACTTGCAGACGTCACCTGTTGGCGCAGAAGAACGACGCGAACTTGGAGCCGCAAAGCGCGCCCGCGCACTCGTCGCACATCAGCCCCCCAACCGCCTAACACTCTCGCTTTCGATCGCTTTGAAAGCGAGGCCCTCGCCTCGCTTTCTAATAAAATATCGAAATATAATATCGAATAATATCGAAAGCTATAGCCTATAGCTTTTGATATTGCTTTCATATTGCTTTCGAAATGACAAGATGACGCCTCCTCCTCGCCTCGCCTTCAAAGCGATCGAAAGCGAGAGAGTTAGGCGGTCGACCCCCTGGTCGTTACAGGGATCTCATAACTTTTTACGGTAGAAGAACTGAGTTGCCAGACTTTTTTTGCTAAATGAACATAGACATTTACGTTTTAAATACGTTTGTTTCGCCTGTATTACGAAGTAGTGACTGTAATTTACTTGATTTTTATATAATACTAGCTGACCCGGCAAACGTCGTTTTGCCATAAAAAATTTAAAAAAAATTTAGGGGTGGACTACCCCTAACATTTAGGGGGATGAAAAATAGATGTTGGCAGATTCTCATAGATACCGGATGACCCGGCAAACGTTGTTTTGCCATAAAAAATAAAATAAAAATTTAGGG
>OY720041.1:16903719-17028916 GCA_963082485.1 Eudonia mercurella
TTTGTCACGTCTATAAGTCAAAATTTAATTATATCTGACATTTAAAAATTTCCATCAATTTACAAATATGACATAAAATGTTGAAATCGAGATGTTATTATAACTTCTAGCTTTGTAAATGTCGAATTAAAATAGGAAGAAGTAGGACAGCAATGCGACCAAACACGTCACCAACGCTACAGCTAACCACAGCAACGTTTAAAGCATAGAGAAGAAGAAGAGTCTGGCAGCGATAGTGATACAGAGCGGTCGGATGCAATCCAGCAGATCTCATCAACGCCCAAAGCAAAGGAGGCAGGTATTACATTTACCTGTTGGCAGCAAACCCATGGACACGAGATAAATTAAATCGTCAAGTAAATCGCTCATTGGAAAGTCAATGACAATTTTTAAACTAAGCGAGCGTAAAAAAATATATGTATGGCACGAAATGGGATTGGAAACCGAATAAAATCAAGTGACTGATGATGACGAGTCTAAGTAAGTCAAAGTCAAAATATTAAAAATAATATATATTTAAACTAATTTGTTGAAGGAGTTCAAATTTTGGGAGAGCTCGAAAAGAGCTGGCAAGAATATGGAGGCTTTCTCTCTCCATCTAACGGCCTGGTCACGGGACAGAACAGTTTCGACCGGGTAACGAAAAGAGAATTAGCTCTGCGTACCTAGGGGGCCCTTAGGTGGTTGAGATAGGGTAATGACACCAGTGCCCGACCCTTAAAGCCCACTGTTCGACACATTTTTCGTCGCCAAAAATAACAATGTCATTGATATTTTAAGGTGTGACAACTAGAAAGCAGGTGGTCTGTTCAATTGTAGCGAAAGACCAAATTAAGTTGCTGTTTATAACGATTAACCTTTCGACTGCTTAGTGCCAGATCCGTCCTACAAACAATTACAAATCAATTGCGTTTGTATTCACAGCAAACGACAGATAAAGGCAAAAAATGTCGATAACTGGCTCCTATCAAAGACTGGTGCACTACCCTACATAGCGAACGCGTCAAAACCCTATCCCGGTCCACGGGGAGCTGCCAAGCGCGCGCAGGCAGGTCGAGTGGAGCACCGAGCGTGCCCAAGTCGTCACCTCTGTCACCTCGGAGGAGACCGCGTACGGCGAGCCGGTGGGGTTGTAGTTGGCGACGGGGCCGGCCACGTCCGCGTACGACACGTTGGGGCACGACCCCGACTGCGGGTCGTCCACCACCTTCTGCAGGATCATCAGGCACGCCTTCTTGTTGCCGTCCTTCTCGCCTGGAACACACAACACGACAAGTTATAGTAGCTGCTGAAATTAAATGAAAAATCTTTATTACGTTCAGGCACAAAGGTGCACTTATGAACTTCGTGTACATGTCTTAACAATATGAGTACTCACACACAATACTAGTAATTATAATAATATATAATTAATTTAATAAACCATACATATAGGTATTTAATGTGATTCCACTGCTGGTTCGGAAGGTTGATTATACTAAGAAGAACCCAGCAAGATACTTACCCCCTTATCATAAAAACTATTTAAGCATTATTTAATTAATCATTGTTTTGTCTCTTTTTCTTAAATTCAAAATGACGTTTGTGTGACGCTGACAAAACAATATTAAATTAGCTAAATAATGCTTAAATAGTTTTTATGAATAAGGGGGTTAGTAGCTACTACTCCTTTTAAATCATGAGTTGTTTACAAAAATATCATTATTATAATACAATAACATATCAAGTGCAGGCGAGCAGACTTGGATGATCATGCATTCTTATCAAATTTATAATAAACTTTCTTCATTCTTTTATTTTATATTTATTTATTAGCTATAACAATTTTATACAATCTACTTTACATATGTTTTAAGCATGTGTGTGATTCTTATATAAATTAACTAAGTAAATAGCCAATACTGTGCCAATGCAAAAGGCGAAATCAACGAAATCAAGTAATTGCTACATTGATGAGTGTTGATTTAACACCACGATTGCCAAATGCGGGTTATTCATCAAAAATCTGAAACACACTTTGGCCAGCCTGGGAATTGAACAAGGACTTCTTAAATACACACGGTACAATCACGCCTGTATTATGATCCCAAAACCTAGTTCTAATAAACTTTTACATGTTTAAAATGGTATTAATTTACAGCGCCCGTTCATAAATATTATAGGCTAAGAATTAATTATGCAATTAACTCATAATAAGAGTGCCTCGCGTGCGGAAAAGCAAAGTTGAGTCTAACGAGATCGACGAGAAAAACGCTTAGCACGGAAACTATTTGTAGCGAGTCTCTGCGATAACACACAGGACCGACCATGAGTTTATGTGGGACTCCCATCCTCTTCCCTCGTTCAGCCACTAAAAGCTCGAGGGAGGTATACCTACAAAAAATATAGTACTCTATCTAAGCTTGTACCTCTTTTCTTCTCTGCACCTTGGTCACCTACCACAAATAAACAACGCTTTGTACATACAATTGTTTGTATATTGGCTGCGATATAGCTGTTGCCTATATCTGCATCCCCTGTTATCAGTCAATCACGTGTAACAAACAGCTGCGAGGGAGGCAATATGATTACGTAATTAGTTTTACCAGCGCGGCGGGCTGCGTTGGCCCAACGTGTTGGCGGCTGATTATTGGAGCAATTAGTCGCGACCTTATCGGAAGAGAGGTGTTACGTAACGCACTCGCGGGGTTGCCGGCAATTAAAACGACATTCCTTCATTGAAACTGGTGTACTATATATTTTTTAAACTAATAACGATGTTTCACTTGGCTGTACCATCAATTGAATCAATGTAATCTATATAGTATACATACGTATAAATATACTCGTATAAAAAAAGAAGACAGAATAGCGATTAACATCTCACACAGCGCAAGCCACTACACCAAGAATGCTGAACGTTTGAGGTCTCTTTCATGATGTATGTAGGCAAAAGATAAGACGTACGAGGGGAGGTCGATAAGTTCGCGGAATGAGAGAGAAGGAGGTTGAAATTAAACACCAAATTATTTTTCCTTTTCAATATATTCTCCTTTAACCCTAATACATTTTTCGGATCTCTCAAATAGCTTGTTTATACCATCGAAAAAAAATGATTTGTCTTTGGTGTCAAAATAGGCCGAAATTGCCGACTTGACTTCTTCATCGTCGTCAAATTTCTTTCCACGCAGCTCTTTCTTCATTTTTGGAAATAAATAATAGTCACTGGGGGCCAAGTCTGGACTGTATGGTGGGTGGTTTAATTGTTCAAAGCCGCATCGGTGAATAGCAGCCGTCGCAACATGGCACGTGTGGACGGGTGCATTGTCGTGCAAAAGGAGCACACCTTTTGACAGTTTTCCTCTTCTTTTTTCCCTAATGGCTTCTTTCAATCTTTCCAGTAAAGAAGCGTAGTACTGTCCCGTTATAGTCGCACCACGTTCTTTATAATCGATCAGTAAAATACCTTCTGTATCCCAAAAGATAGTCGCCATGATCTTTCCGGCCGATTGTGACACTTTGAACTTCTTTGGAGGAGGTGTGCCTTTTTTATGCCACTGCATCGACTCTTGCTTCGACTCAGGTTCATAGTGGTGAACCCAGGTTTCATCTCCAGTAACAATCCGGGCCATAACTTCTTCCTTTCTCTCTCCACAGAGCTCCAGAAACTGGTGAGAGCACTCGACACGCTCGCGTTTTTGAAGTGGCGTGAGCATTCTCGGAACCCATCTTGCACTGACTTTAGTCATCCCAAGATGATGATGTAGGATATTTAAAATACTTGATTCGGATACTCCAACCATTGCTGCAAGTTGCTTCTTCTTCAGTCGGGCATCTTCCAATACAAGTTTTTCTACTTTTTCGACGATTTCCGGTGTGGTGGCCTCAATTGGCCGTCCGGAGCGGGGGTCGTCTTCAATGGACTCCCTTCCTTGTTTGAAAAGACCATGCCACTTGTAAACCATGGTTTTACCAGGGGCAGAGTCGGCGTAAACCGCTAACAGCTCTTGAAAAATCGTCTGAGCGGATTTTCCTTGCTTGGTAAGGAACTTAATAACGGCACGGTGTTCAATTTTCTCCATACTGGCTGACTTCTTCCCGATTTAGTTGTTTGCAGGTCGATAACTCAAAAGTTAATGACCCGATTAGGTTCAAACTTGGTATATATACTCTTAATGAGGTGCTTAACTGGTGCCTACCTGGACGAGTAAATTTATCCCCACCAACCCCTCCATTCCGCGAACTTATTGACCTCCCCTCGTACATTTCCGAAATTCCCTTCTTCGTGACAACGAAATACGGTATGTTTACGCGGACCGAACTATCGCAAGTTTTAATAATAAAAAAAATAACATATTAACCCCAATGCGTTTTGTCTTGACCGTACGTGCCTTCATGTACCATTTCTTGTTAGAACAATTCTTTGACCTACTTCGATATCTGCAGTGCTCGCCGCTATGCACCTCGAACGTCCTCGACCCATCGCAATGTCGAACCGTTTGTGCTAACGGCATGGCAGTTTCATAAGCTAAAAACTTTGTTGCTATGCCTCTTTAACAATGATACCGTAACGCGGGCAGACGAAATTTAAGTTGAATAAGGTAAAAAAAAATTGTTAAATAAAAAACTACATTTATTTTATTCGAACAAAATGTTGGGACTTATACGTATGGATGTAATGATTGATGTTTCGGATAAGCAGAAAACTTTGGACCTTGGCTAGCCGAGATCATGGCTCATTCATGGTGACTGGCACAGTAAGGTATTCATCAGCAAATGCTACATAAGTGCGTATAAGTTTTGAGTCTATTTTTGCTTGAATCGAATAACAGTGTTCGTTTGAAAACATACTGTGATGTAATTATTTTTTGTTAAAATGCTTAGCTTGTTTTGACCACGATATGTTGTTTCGATGATTTCGAATTACGCTGCAATACCAGTATTTATATGAATGAATGACTTGTTGAAATGAATGAATATCAACGGACGTCCAGGATAGTTCGCTCATTATATCGTCTAAAAAGAAAGTCAAGGACCACTCTCTGCCACTTATCTCATCGCAATCATAGACGCTATGTATATAATGTCCATGTAGATTTAGAGTTATTTCTGTATATGATTATATTTATGTAGTAGTTAGTACTATATTTTTTTACGGATATTGTGTTAGTTTTTGTGAATTGTATTATTATTACGATCAGATTTTTCGCACTTTTGCTGCTTCCTCTTAAACATCAAGCTCCCATTTTACCTTAGGTTGGAAGAGATCTATTTTAAAGAAAGTCCACCTTTGCTCACCAATGTTTGTACTTTTTTCATACTTAGCACGGCAAATGACTATATTCTACTTAATGTTAGTGGAAATGGAGTCCAGACGCGAAGACAACTGGTGCAGCGTGAAAACCACAAAGCATTTGTCACACTCACTCGGCCGGCCCGCAAGGTGCCTTTTCACGCCTTGTTTTAAAGACCCCATAAAATAGAAAAGAGGGGAAACGTGTGCTGGTAGACTACTCCATGATTGGTATGTATGTTGATGGATCCCCAGGGTGGTGGAAGCAGTGTACTGACCGACCACGGTGATGCACCGCTCCTGCAGCGATAGCTCCTTGGCCTTCTGCGAGATCTGCACATAGCTGCCGCTCTGCTCCTTAATCTGCTTGATGTAGTTGCCGCCCTTGCCGATGATCATGCCCGCCGTCGAGTTCGGCACTAGGATTTTCACCTGCAACAATGTTATACTAGAAATTAATCTAAATGAACAAAGGAATATCAAACGATCGAGATTGTCTTCGCATTCGCGGCGGACTTCGTTTCAAGACTATATGTTGGCAAAAATTGATCTATGGTCATTGGGCATTGAAGGGGAAGTTTAAAAAAAAATTAAACTAAAAACAATGTAGAGAAAACTTTGTGCCCCTTTTTAAGCACATTGCGCGCATGGGGGAGTGTGAGATTTGGCATAGCTAAAGTTTATATGTTTTAGTTAAGTATATATGGAAAAGGAGACCCGAAATATAAAATGTATGTATAACTAGCTGTCCCGGCAGACCTTGTTCTGCCCTATTTTTCTAAAACAAAGTTACATTTATTTTTTTATGTTAAAAGCTGCCCCGACAGATTTCGTTCTGTCAAAAGTTATTGGCCTGTCGCAGTCTAATAGAAATAAAATAACATTGAAAGACTGGTTTGTATGGGAAAAGAAAATTGTTGTTTTTACTATTTTCCTCGTATTCTTTAAGTTTTTTCTCTCCATAAGAACCTTCCTCAGACTTCATCAAACACAACAAAAAAGAAATCAGCCAAATCGGTTCAGCCGCTCTCGAGTTTTGCGATTAGCAACACATTTAGCGATTCATTTTAATTTATATAGATTAGTGTAACATTACATTCTATCAATATTGCATATTTTGTGAAATAAGGTCGAATTTCCACTACTAAATCGGATCTGACATTAAATCTAGTTCTAATTAATTGAATACCTATGATTTTGATCAAACCTCAAATAAGTTGTTGGCAAAGTACACACGCTAGCGCACAACGACCTACCATAAACTGTAAAATTTCCTCGATTGACTTTAAACTCTATTACTGAGTAATATAATTGAAAATGTATTGAAGAAATTTGACAGTTTTGGATAGGTTGATGTACGGGCGTGTGTACAAAAAACCGGCCAAATGCGAGTCGGACTCGCGCACGAAGGGTTCCGTACCATTATGTATAAAAATATTTCAAGTTTCTACCAGTTAACGTTATTAAGACCGAGAAAAAAATTGGAAAAAAAATCACGTTTGTTGTATGGGAGCCCCCTTCAATTTTTTATTGTTTTTTAGTATTTGTTGTTATAGCGGCAACAGAAATACATTCTGTAAAACATGTCAACTGTTAAACTATCACGGTTCATGAGATACAGACAGCCAGACAAACGGACGGACGGCGCGGCGGAGTCTTAGTAATGCGGGTTTTACTCTTTTACCGTTTTACCCTTTAGGTACGGAACTCTAAAAAGCATAACTTTAAAATGGTCAATAAATTGAATGCTATTGTGTTTTTCTTGGCGGGAATCTAACTAAAAAAAACCTCAAGAAATATTTATTAAATAACTGTCGACGATGAGACTGTTCAGTAGGGTTAATCTTGAAACACAATTGCAATAATCAATTTCCAATCACAAATCTAAAATATTCAAATAGCACTCTTAAAAGCGATAATAGCGCCACATTGTAATTTAATTGCGTGGAAATTGAGTGAACAAATTATTATCGAGATGGGGCGTTCCGAAATTGCGAAACTTATCCCAATATCGATACATATTAATCGCATTGGAATTGTATTGAGATGAGTTCGCGTCAAGAGTAGCCTACCAGAATTTTAAATGAGCAATTTATCAGCAAGTCTGCAGCAGTGTCTTATTTTATTTTTTTACGTAAAAATTAGCACGTTATTTAGCCAACTAGGTACCTATATAAAGATGAAACACTCTCTTGACAACCTTGTAACTTAATGAGTATTTTTAATCAGAGTGTAATTTAGATTTTTGAACGTGGCTGTCACGTCCGCGCAGTATGTTCCTCTAGCTCAAAGTTCATTGGTAACTTTATTTAGAGCATTCAATCTATACGCGTAATTAACTTATCCTACCATTATAAAACCAAATTTTATGTTGAGTAGAGTAGAATGAAATCGGACTAACATTGCAACTTACATGAGTTGCGTTGTGAGGAGGTCGATGGGGCGTAGTGGTTAACGCGGCCGGTCTGCGAGTGCTGAGGTTAAGCAATTTTCACAAAGGCCGGTCATCGGATGGGTGACCAAAATTTATCATCTCGAGCTCCTGCTTCGGAAGGCACGTAAAGTGGTTGGTCCCGGCTGCATTAGCAGTCGTTAACAACCACCAACCCGCAGTGGGCCCGCGTGGTGGTTTATGGCCCGTTCTCCCTATCCATTTATAGGGAAGGCTCGTGCCCCAGCAGTGGGGACAAAAATGAGTTGATGACGATGATGATGATGATGACGAGTTGCATGGCATGTATTTAAATAAACAAATTGAAAATACTATTTAATTATATTTGGTAATTTTAATTTGAAATTTAAAAGTTGCACTCTTGGCAGAGGTGTTTCAGGGTCACGACAGTATATAGCTTTCGTTAACAAAATCATACATTTTAGACAGGCACCTATTAAAATCCCTTGACACTGCCCCCCACCCGATATCGCGACCACACCAAGCGCATACACGCGGATCGGGCTCGGTGGCGTACACTTGGAGAGGTCTATGTCTAGCAGTGGACTAGTGTTGGGCTTATTATGATGATGATGATGATGATGATGATGCGCCAGTATTTAACCCAGCTAGTGACGTATGTTTACTTCGTTTAACACCAAGACAATAACTTAATTAACGTAATAACGTAAAAAAAAAATCACAAGCCGCAATCACAGTTTCATATTTGTCAATTCGCTGGAAATCAAGATGTGACAATAATGATAAGAAAAGAACTAGAAGTCGTGTCGTAAAGTAAATATTTTGTTAGTCAAACTCAAACAGCACCACGATGCGTTTTTCGTACAGAAATGCTAAAGTGTAGATTGTGTGTGATCTTGATCTGTATACATTATTTTACTTAAACCCAAATTCTAATCTATTCTATTCTATATGTGTAAAAATATCCTTTTTAGGGTTCCGTAGCCGAATGGCAAAAAACGGAACCCTTATGGATTCGTCATGTCTGTCTGTCCGTCCGTATGTCACAGCCACTTTTTTCCGAAACTATAAGAACTATACTGTTGAAACTTGGTAAGTAGATGTATTCTGTGAACCGTATTTTTTTAAGATTTTCACACAAAAATAGAAAAAAAAAACAATAAATTTTGGGGGTTCCCCATACTTAGAACTGAAACCCAAATTTTTTTTTTCATCAAACCCATACCTGTATCTATGGATAGGTCTTCAAAAATGATATTGGTAATGATGAGGTTTCTAATATCATTTTTTTCTAAACTGAATAGTTTACGCGAGAGACGCTTCCAAAGTGGTAAAATGGGTGTTCCCCCCTGTAACTTCTAAAATAAGAGACTGATAAAACTAAAAATAATATATGATGTACCGAAAATTGGTTTGAACGAGATCTAGTACCTAAGTAGTTTTTTTTTAATACGTCATAAAGTACGGAACCCTTCGTGTGCGAGTCCGACTCGCACTTGGCCGGTTTTTATCAGTGGTCCAAACTAAACCCTACAAAGAGCTCTACCTCAAACATTGGACTAAAGTTTAGTTCCTAAGATTTCATGGTTAGTCAGCCAGTCAGTACGACGTTACCCTTACGTCACATTTCGCTTTTATAAATTTTATAAATAAATGCAGTTATAATTTCGATCAGTAAAAACATACATACCCCAAGGCACAGACCTAGTTATTAGTCAAGCGATAGTAATGAATCTGTTTTGTTTATCGCCACTGCTAATGGTAATACATGACAAATAAAGATAACATATTCTATTGGTACGCTCGACATATATAGTGTGACTAGTTTAACATATATTCCAGTAAGTACTTGATAATTTGCAACAACATTGTGTTTTTTTTACAATGTCTTAGAGCAGCGATGAGCTCACCGCGCGGTTTTCTGCCAGGCTGCTCTGGGCTGGGTTGCATTTCGACGCTTGAAAGGAAATATTGACTAAGTGACATTAAGAAGTTATACGATCTTATTTCAAAATATCCGAAGTTTGACCTACTCTCTCGTCTCTCGTAAAGTTAGCTTAATGTGGCTTAGTCTTTCCTTTCAAGCGTCGATTTGTGTAGAGCAGCATAGGTACTGACGGTACTGTTCTGCAATTTGTAAAAGCCTAGGGTGTATATTGTTTAGTTCCTAATATTACTAATAGATGGCACTGTACGTTTCTAGCATATTTTGTATAATTAGAACGTACTTTATTTTATATACCCCCGCCCGATCCTCTAAATGCCACTACACATTTACGGAATACACTTAACATGCACACTAGTTTAGGCCCAAGACACCGTACTCGTAGAACAAGGGTACGACCGACGAGCCGGTCCACACGCGCTCTATACCAGGCACAGACATGTACCTGGGCGCTTCTCCCCATCACCACGGCCCGGTCAACCCGAGCCGAGGTCAGAGCCTTTACGAGGCGCCCTCAGCTGTTCCGCTCCCCGATCCGATCTGAACCCTTCCGAGAATCTAGTAGGGCACGGGGACACGCCTTAGTGCGTGATGCCGTTCCCTCTAGAAATCTCCGAAGGTGATTCGTTTCACACGGCTTAAGGAATCCTTTGACGGCTTTTTGAGACTTAGTGGATCTTGCTATTGCCGGTGACTTTTAAAAGTGATCTTTTGCAATGTCCATTGCTGCGCTAACGAGGTAACAACTGTTTTAAAAGCTTTTTGTGATTATTCTCACAGCCTCTGTCGACAAGATTTCTGAATCTTCAAGCCACAAAATACCGAAAGGTACGCTACGAAATAATAATACCGGTGATTTTGAGTACGGTGATGGTAGCACTCGTAACTAAAACTCATTATGATCACCGATTCAAAAGTCGCAAAGTAGCATATTTCAATGCGTGTGTGTATCATCAAGTGAAACATAATGATTATTAATGATGTCAACAGTGCCTCCAACCCAAAAATAATTAGATACAAACGAATGCTTCCCGCACCGTCGTCAAGCAGATAGACATATTCCACTTCCACCCGCTACGCAGGCAGTGCCAGAGGAACAGTGGCTTGTTTGCCGACCCTAATAATCCACATACAGAAGAGGATTACAAGTTTGAACGTGATTAGAATAAACACGAGCGCGGCACCGCCATTCGCGCGAGTTCAGTATCTCTTTTCAGACTAATTGCAAGTAACGTTCAGGTACACTTAAACTTCCATGTTGTGCAAGGACAATAGTCTTCATTAACACTTGGTTCAAACGCAAATTGCTAACGTGTAAGGTTTTCGATTTCACTTTACACTAATACGTTTTTATTATGATAACGGAACTCCATATTTATAAAAAAGGTAGTGACGTCATTATCATTTCGAGCCATCTTCATACTGACATTCGGAGTACAAAACTTAAGGTACCATGTAGCATCTTTCAACAGTCGATACCTAACTCCAGTCCAATGTTTGATGTCGTCCAGCCATTTACGTCTCGACGCCCCGGACCTCTCTATCCCGGAATTCAGTTTAGAGGGTAAAAGATCTAGTACATTTCATCATCATCATCATCATCATCATCATCAGCCTATAGTAGTCCACTGCTGGACATAGGCCTCTCCAAGTGCACGCCACCGAGCACGATCCGCGGCTACTCTCATCCAGCTCTTGCCAGCCACCTTGCGAAGATCGTCGCTCCACCTAGTCTGAGGGCGTCCTACACTACGTTTGCCGATGCGCGGTCTCCACTCGAGAACTCGTTTACCCCAACGGTTGTCGGTTCAGCGGCTAATTATTGTTAATGACCAAGGTCACCATTAGCAACGCGCTAATAAGACGCGTATTACAAGCGTCTAAAGGCTGCGGCGACTGCTAGTCGTATGTTTGGTAACTAATTTCTACGTTTTCTCACGTTTTACGAAATAGTCAAACGTACGGTTGGGCAATACTTGTTACTAGTAATGGCCAGCCATTACTAGTAACAAGTTGTTATTCTATGACGGAATTAATATTTCTTAATTGAAATAAAATGACATTGAATTTATTGAGAACATAGCAATACTATATTACATAGTTTGTTATGATTACCTTAAATATGAGTGGCATGTGGGTTTATTCGTTTCGTTTATCTTCAATTATAGATTTAAAATAGATTTTTTATAAATAATGTTACTAACAGAATACTGGTTTTCCTTAAAAGCTGTGGTTAGGCAAGTGACATCCACAACTTTGAAGTACAATAGGTACCTAATCAAGCACAATATTTTAGTTTTACAAAAGTAACTTAATATCTCTTGTTCTTGCATATAATAGGTTCGTTCTGAATTATATTTTAATTAAGATGAACAGACCTCGTCCAACAGATAACTGCGTATTGTGATGGAAAGTGGTTGCTTTTCTCGAAACCTTTTCCTGTTCAATAAGGAGCTTCAACGGGAATTTCATAGCGATCCGAATCCTTTTCCTGATCCTGAAAGTAGCAATGCATCGTCACATTCATACCAAGTGAATGCCTTGCCTCCTTATAAATACTTATCTATTTCTAAAGCAATGGACATACTCTTTGAAGTTGAAATACCGAGTTTAAATTTTCAATGGTCTATTAACATATTATTCAACTGATTTGTAACACATTATAGCTTCTATTCGGTCACACGACATCAACCGGGATCAATAGGACGGTGATTGCGAGTTGTTTCAGACAATCAAGTTTCGATGATATCTAATTGTTTTTGATGAAGGACCGATCGTTTAGAATCCGTTGGGGGACGTCAAGTAAACTATGTCAGAGTTATTTTTCTTCGTATTTAATAAAAGAAAACATTTGAAACATTTGAAATACATCACTAAACGTCACTTTTTGGGGGTTAAAGTTGTCCGCGTCGGTAGGCGAACCACAAACTCTCTGTTTTGAGGTAGATGACTCTAGATACCCTACACGTAACCCCTGGGCAGTGCCAAATGGACAACATTTATTCCGGTGGTAGGCTTCGGCCGTGGCTGGTCACCCTCCGGACAAAGCCGTGTCGCAAAACGGCTTGAGCCGTGTTCCGCCACGATGTTTGGTGTAGCCAACCAGGAGAATGGGTCTGGGCACTGAGGCGCTCTGTGTAATCGCCGATGACTGCTCGTCACCGCCGCATCGGGTGCTTGGCTTTGGAGAGCAGCGGAATCCGAAGCACGGTGCCGCCGCTGGCCGACCGTAGGAAGTTGGGGGCCCAAGTAGCGGGTTAGCCACTTGTGAAAGGCTGCCCCGCCACCTCACGAAAAATCCCAGATTGCTCTACCTTGCCGGTTGGCGACCGGATGGGAGGACCAGGGAGCCATTCTGAGCGGGTTCGGGCATCCCTGTGGTCTCCGCGTCAGGCTCCTTTCCGTGCGGCGGTGGCGAGTTTGACATCTGATGGGCGGGAGCCTCCTCGCCCAACTGCCATTCTCCTCCTATTTACTCTCCCAAACAAATATGCCGAATAAATTAAGGAAAAATGTTAATCAGCGGCTGCACGCCCTCCCACTCAAAGTGCACCTCTGAAACATCCGAGGACTGCCTCAAATCTCGAACCTGTCCACCACCACCTCGAGACAGAAAAACCGCAGCTGTTATTCCTTACTGAGACGCAGATCAGATGTCCAGCTGACACGACGTACCTCAGCTACCCTAGGTATTCTCTGGAGCACAGGTTTATATCTCGTTCCGGAGTCTGTGTGTATGCTCGTGATGACATCTGTATCAAGCGTCTCAAGAACCTTGAAACATCTAGTCTCTCTGTCCTGTGGCTCCTAGTAGACACAGGTCAAGATGAGATCCTATATGCCTGTGTATACCGTTCGCATAGTGGAGACCATAAGACAACTCGATTGTGTGACCATCTCAGTCAGGCGGCAGATGCGGGTCAAGAGCGTTATCCATCAGCTCAGTTAGTCATCCTGGGGGACTTTAATGCCCACCATCAAGAGTGGCTGTTCCCATAACAGTTGACCGATCATGCTGGGAGAGATGCCGGATGTCGACTCACACACTGCGAATTGCTTGGACCTTCTGCTGAACACAGATCCTCACTAAGAGTTTCTGCTCCACTGGGTACTTCTGATCACTGTCTGGTTAAATCTGTATCCGATTATTCCCCACCTGAAAATTGTCCTTGTGGCCCAAAACGGGTGTGGCGATACAGATTGTCAGATTGGGATGAAATGCGTCAGTTTTTCTCGTCCTACCCTTATATAGAGAGAATATCATCATCATCATCATCATCATCATCA
This sequence comes from Eudonia mercurella, assembly GCA_963082485.1. NCBI lineage: Eukaryota > Metazoa > Arthropoda > Insecta > Lepidoptera > Crambidae > Eudonia > Eudonia mercurella. The sequence goes on from OY720041.1 coordinate 16,917,637, forward strand.
TCATCATCATCATCATCATCATCATCATCATCATCATCATCATCATCACCATCATCATCATCATCATCATCATCATCATCATCATCATCATCATCATCATCATCATCATCATCATCATCATCATCATCCTATATTAGTCCACTGCTGGACATAGGCCTCTCCAAGTGCACGCCAGAAGTATATAAGTAGATTAAGCAAAAATGTCCTAGTGTTTTGTTGTTTTTCGTTAATGTTAAGCATGCAGAATTTTTTAAATGTTATTAGTATTTTAATAAAAAACAATAATAAGAACGTAACAATAAAAGACTAGCTATTGGGTGCTTTACCCTACATTTTAGTACCTTATTGTTCTAATGGAAGTTTATTACGATTTATGCTGCTACGAATTCAATTCTTTTGTCTTGTTAACGAGCAATAACAAATTTAAAAGTAAAATTCCATATAGAACCTAATTGTTAATTAACTTGCCAGTTTATTTCAGTAAAGAGTGGTGGGAAATCGAATCTCCTTTCTTTTAAATCGATTGTGAACTTTTGAATCCGCCGAAGCCGTCCGCTCTAGCTTAGCGGAGTCCACTTCAGATCAAGTTCTTCAATCTGATCAACCCACTGTGCTCTTAGCTTTTTAATAGCAATTTATTGCTAACGAACTAAACCTTCAATTCATCTAAGACAAGTTTCAATTAAAAGCCCTATAAGCTTATCGTCCAGTTTTAATTTTAGTGAGGATTTAAAGATGGGTTATACATTAAGTAATAATAATAACATAGTTTAAGATACTAACAAAGTAATCTTAGGTTTAAGGTGTAAACGAATAAATCAAATTCAAAGTATTTTTGTATTAAATAAAATAAAAAATAAGTACTTTTGAATCGATTGAATATTACCAGTAGATAAAAATGTCAATGTTATTATCCATATAAACAAAAAAGCAATGTCACAATCTGATCATTAGAAACCTGGCAAAAGGATCAGAATTATTGATCAACTACATAGGTTCCATTTTGATGTGTAACATCCTTCCGCTCGCTTTCTATATAAGCAATTTGTGGGAGTGATTTCGTGAAATGGGACGGAAGTATGTGTAACTGTGTAACAAGTGTGTAACTGGAATTCGGGGAAGCTTGTGGGAGTGATTTCGTGTAATAGTGTAACTGTGTAACAGGAAGTCGGGGAAGCGCGCAAGCGCGAGCCATTTTTTAAATTTAAGATCGATATTATGAACATCATAACATATGTATGTGACACGTTGTATCATTTGACTATCAAAGGTCATTTTGATATGTCAAATGTCTTCTAATGAGTATTTACTGCATTTATTTTATAGTTATAAAATGATGTAATACCTGACCCATTTATTTTTTTTCAGAATATAATGTTAAAATTACTTAAGGTGATATGTCAAATGTTACACATCATATGCGACTACTGTAAGGGTCGCTCGTTTTTTTTGTCTCGACACATCTAATCTTTAGTCGGTCTGTGCGTCACCCTTAAATGTTTGGAATAAAGCTCACATGCGCAGTTAAAACAATATACATGAAAAAATAATATCCTCCAGTGGCTAGTGTTACAGATGGCCGGGCTGGTTACTCCCCCCATGTCCAATGATGGATTGTCCGCGTAAAGCGCTCCGACGCGGACCAGCAGACTTACTCTTGAACTCAATCCCGACCGATCGACATTGGAATTGTCACGTTTCGTACTCTTAATCGCAACACTAGCGCCAAATTTTTTGATTTTTGAATAAAATATACGACATTGGGTTTCGCCGTCAATCGGTACTCTTGACGCTATTTTGACAGCTGACAATTGCTATTGAATTGTGTTCATATTGGTTTGTGATTGAGATTTTTACAATAGCAAAAGAGTATCTTTTTGTGAATTGTGTTCGGTTTAAACTTAAGATTTATCGTTTATAAAGTACAGTTTAACGAATATAATGGCGCATTTAGGTTCTTATTTTCTTATTTTACGAAATGCCTGAAGAAACGACTTAAAAATAAAAGAAAACGAGCGTCTATAAAATAAATGCAGTAAATACTCATTAGAAGACATTTGACATATAAAAATGACCTTTGACAGTCAAATGACACAATATGTCACTTAAAATAATAATATGTCTTGATCATAATATCGATTTTAAACTTAAAAAATGGCACTTAAGTTACCTTTTTTTCGGAGTTAAAGAACACCATAGAATCAACTTATACACCCAAGAATATGCAATTGTATCATATTTTTGTTTAAATTTAGAGGAAAACAATCGTTTGCAGTCAACGAACTTATTTAAGTTATTTAACTACGTTTAAAATAATAATTTTGGTGAAATAGCGTAGTTTTTCATTCCACATTCGAATTATCGATACGACCTAAACATAATGGTTATCACTATTGCAGATGTTGTTTGAAGCTAACTTCATGCGTGACTTCTCAATTCAAACGCGATTCCAATACCAATCCGATACTCAAGAATTGCGTTTCAAGAGTACGGACTGGGATCTGACAACATCTTACATTGATATTGGATTGGATTGAAATTGAGATTGGGATTACGTTCAAGAGTAAGCCTGCAGTTGTTGTATTTCACGACACGATTGCTCTGACAATACGTTATGAACAAACGATGCGTGAATATAAACGTTTCTTTTAAGTATATCAATTATGGAAGACCGTCGTGGACGTTGGTCTGTTCCCCCCAATTTTCTAACGGTTTATATAATTTTTATTTTATTTTAAAACATCACGTCAGTTGAAGGTCAAGCGCTTAATGGCCTTCAGCCAACCTGATAGTAAATGACGACAAGGCCAATGGTGGAAGTTCACTTCGCCCGGAATAAATTAACAAAACCTATTTGTTAAAGTACATTACATACATTGAAGATGTAATGTAACTATTGTTACACATACTCATCGCAGGACCATCGACTACACAGCACTTTCTTTTTTCTTCTACTAATAATTGAACGAAAATTGAGCCTTGTCATGAAATACGTGCCGGAAGTAAGGTTTTCGTTTTAGTTATTTTTTGAGTGATTTTCGTGACAGTGTTATGTTGTTTGACGGCAGCGCAGTATCAAGAAATAAAGTAACTAACTAACAAGTCCACAATTGTTGTCGCTAAAGCGCTGTGTTTACGGAGCTAGCTGAACGCGGGCCGGTGCAGCGCTCGTGACGCGCGTGACCTTGCCGCCAATTTATGCGCGCGCGCACGCGTTGTCGTGTTGATTGAGGCGCTCAATGGAGCGCGCGCAACTGCACTGGGCTAACGCAACTATTTTTTAACAACTAGCTTCTTTATGCAAGCTCTTTGAGAAACAAAATCGACCCACTTTTTTTTTCTGTAAATTGTAACACTTTTTAAAACAGAACGGGAGAAATAGCCTATGCAGAGTTTCTTGGAGCTTCTCGGTACAAGGTCTCCACCGCATTGTTTCTTAAGGTCATGCATGACTGACTGACATAGTTTTAACCTGGATTAACACATAGGATACTTTTTATCCCGATATTCACACGGGAACGGGAACCACGCGGGTGAAACTGCGGGCGGCCGCTAGTTCTGAATAAAAAGATTTGGGACGGGCTACTACTATGTACTTAATTATGCGTTTAAACATCTGCCAGGCTCCTTACTGGTGTGACGCTAACTACGTTACGTAATAGACGCCAAAGAGTTATATATTTGTTCAGTGTGCAGATTCTATCAACATAGTATTATTGTTAAAGAACTACCAACACGTTGAATACAAAGTGGATTCTAACAAGAATGTAGTGAAGGTTTGTATTATGAAAGATTCGTTATCCCGACATGGTAGCAGCTCTCTGGGGAAATCAATATCTGAACAAGTGGATCTATAAAATGTTATCAGAAAAAGCTTTTGCAGACCAGTAGAATCGGCATTGAAAAGTTATAGTATATTTTTAAAGATAATGCTATAATAACCGTCGGTGAAAATGAAAAGCATGGAATTCTATGTTCCTACAAAAAACGGTCATAAAATCAATACTTACTAAAATCTCCGCGAAAAAATCGGTCTGATTATAGGTCCTGCAAAAAGTCGGTCGTGTGAGTGGGGGAGCATTTTGTGTTATGTTTTATTCTAGTCCTAACGATGCAATTTTACCTACCTTGTTTGGCATTGACAAATGACAAGTATCCACTCATGTTATCATTGTCGATGATTGCTAAAGTATGTAACTCTTTATTGTCGTTTAGTTACGGTGAAATTGTAAGAAAACGTTTAAATATGTAATTAAACAGCATTTCTAAGAAGTAGCATTACACGTGTTTTCAATGTTTGTCCAGAACATAAGTTAACGTTGTGTAGGCACCATGATTAATTTCGTTACGCAATTATAAGTTACCTTCTGATAGGCTCCCAATATTTTACCTTAGAAGTTAACTTATATAATTGATTGGAGGCGCCTCGAGTTACGCAAGCACTCCTGGATTCGTTGCTACCCCAACCTTTTTTTTATTAATTAAAGCCTTTTCTGTTTAGACGGGAACGTAATTGCAAGTTACAAAATCCTGCTCTGTTATTTCCCAGGTGTAAGTAATTACAAACTTTGGCATTGTCTTAAAAATTGCCTTTGATCTTTGAAACGTGCAAGTGCCGTCAGAGAGGCAAGCGTAAGTTTCATGTGGAAAAAGTGAATTTTATCTTGCCGGAATAGGGTGCAAAGTAAGACGTCGGCAGCTGTTGTGAAAAAAGAAAAATAACGCAAAGGAACTTAATGAAAAGCGCCCACGCTTATTATGAGCAGCAATTAAATTAAAATGGCCGCCTAATTTGACAGTTTGGCGCCGACTATTGAATTACGCGCCGTGCACAGAAGGCGGTTGTTTCGTAAAACAATCGAAGCGATACTTTTCCTAATTATAATTACAATTGTGTATTCATACATAGTATTTAATGACTGGATAGCTGCCACATCCACACTTCTGCCGCTAAGCAGTAGCTAAGCATTGATGTGTTTCGGTTTGAAGGGACCAAATCCAGAACCAGTTAATTATAATTGCAAGACACTCCTATTAGTGAGATGAAGATGCTAGTAAAATTTCCATATTACGTAACTTACTATTAGGCGAATTTTTACGATGGCGACCATGCAGACTTTAATGATATTGAAAGGTGATGTACTTTTATGTTGCGTGGGACATCGCTTAGCGCCTAGGTAGAAATCATGACACTAAAAATAGCCTAATAACTATAATGATTTTTGCTTTCCTCACAGCCTGCCCGTTTATGGCCGCCATCTTTAGACAAATCCAATGAATACCAAGTGGCTCTATTTGCAAACGCCAGCACAAGTTAAGGAACTTGCCGCATAGAATGTCGCAGCCGGCCAGATACCGATTCTATAATATTTGAGTTAGCAGTGGCAACTCCAACCTCTTAGTTGATTTAGTTCTAGTCATAGGGATCGTAAGTCTAATTCATCAGTAGGTTATCTTAATTCAAAATCATTTATTCAGTTTAGGCTACAAAGAGCTATCTTGTGAATGTCATTATGCCATCGTAAGTCTACTCTGGGCGGGAGACCTTGTACTGAGAATAACCAGCAAGAAACTCAGCAAGTGTCAAGCTCTTTTCTCCCTTACAGCGTCAAAATAACTGGAAAATGCCCCATCTTACTTGAAAGCGTATAATTTTACGCAACAATTCAAAGTACAGAATGGGCGTGGGAAAATAATAAATAAAGTTGTTTTTTACCTACACAATTATAAACACAATGGTTGCTTAATTTGGTTACAAGTTTACAACGCTGTATGTGGACGATCCGCAGCGGTCGGGTACACACACACATACAAAGGCAACGATGTGAACCCTAATAGTAATAATCACGTTAGGATGGCCGGCGGGCGGTGTGACGCTGAGTGGAGTCCGGTTCCGGTATCCGCCCCCTGAACCGCCGGAACATAACACCTCTCGGCCAAAATTCCTCCTTTCTGCCGACCAATAGATAGTCGATCGGTACGCTCACCACAAATGAATTGAAATCACGTCGTGACGGGACTCCATCCGCTCTAGGTATCCTCAAAGTGAATTTGGTTTTAATCCTTATGTACCTACTTTACGTAGAGTAATAGCATAGTAGAATGAAACAAGTAGGTCGACTCGGCCCCCGAGCAAGCGATAATCACCTAAACTTGTAGGGCTGTCGCTTTTATAATGAGGTAGGTATCTACATATAAAATAAGAACATACTTAGAAATATGAATTCATGGATTTCAGAGAACCCCCGATCTACCTAATCGTAGTTTGTCAACTGTACAACACAACAACTTACAATAGGTAAGTAGATACGGTCAACAGCACATCACGGTAAACATTTGCAGTTCGATATTAGTACTTATGCCCACAACATAAGAGCGGTACAAAGTCCAAAGTGTTTCGTCTGACTGTTCCTAATTAGTCCCTTGTTTTCGCGGTAGGGTATACCGTGTAATCTAATAAATTAAACTTACAAATCCGTAGGTACATGTATTTACCTCTCTAATCCACGAAATCTGGAGCAGAACTTAATTCTTTCGGTAGTAAATAACTGACAAAAAATTGTGTAATTAGGTTAGGCAGGAGGTACTCAACTCACCGTTCTTGTTCGGTAGGTAAAGTAAAGAAAGAAAATTCTGGATGGACAAGCTGCTATTAAGACATCCATAAACACTGCAATATCTCTTGTTTTTTTTTTGTAACCATCGTTGACCTTGACTTACTTTTAACAAATTATAATCTACGTGCGAGCGGCAGCGGCGCCGGCGCAGCGACGAAACACGCAGGCGCGCGCGGCATTATGTTCGGCTCAGTCGCGACTGGCGCAGCATTAGCAGCAATAAACTTTGTCAGTGTGTGCGTGCGACGATGCGTACGGACGGGTTGGTTCGGCTGCGCTCACATACAAGCCGCGCTCGGTGCATATGTATGAAGATGACCTACTTGTTTCATTCTACTATGGTAATAGAGTCGTGAGTACATAAACGTACGCCAGCGCCTATATTTTATATTGAAGTGATCAATCGATAACAAAGACGCAATATGAACAGAAAAGTATTTTCTATATTTCTCGCCACATATAAACACCCTCATGATAAAGGAAACGCAAAAAAATCTCAACAAAATCTTTGTGACAAAAGATAATTGGTTATTATCCCGTATCCGTTTCAGAGTGGACGCCGCGCCGACCCGCCGCCGCGTGCGCGACTAAGCCCCGGCCAAATGAGGCGTGATCTTAATGCCATCGGCAGTTTTAATTCAACACCTAATGGGATTCGGCTAATATATCGAGAGGTAAGCAAATCCTTATTTATGCACATAGTAATAAGGTCGGATCAGAATTCCCGTCACGTCCTCTTACCTTTTACAGAAAGCAACATTAGCACATTAGCGAGTTGCGCTCTGCTACAGTGATCGTGTTTTTAAATTATAATTTCACTACATCCAGAAAGATCATGACTTAACACCTGGCGGCGTGCTTAAGCATTGAAAATACAGTATAAAACGAAAGGATTACATCAATGTGTTACTAGCATCGGTTCCAGCAATGAAATGAACAAAATAGCACTTTTTGTCATACTCATTACACAAATTAGATCACATTACCATACCTACGAGGGGAGGTCAATAAGTTCGCGGAATGGAGGGGTTGGTGGGGATAAATTTATTCGTCCAGGTAGGCACCAGTTAAGCACCTCATTAAGAGTATATATACCAAGTTTGAACCTAATCGGGTCATTAACTTTTGAGTTATCGACCTGCAAACAACTAAATCGGGAAGAAGTCAGCCAGTATGGAGAAAATTGAACACCGTGCCGTTATTAAGTTCCTTACCAAGCAAGGAAAATCCGCTCAGACGATTTTTCAAGAGCTGTTAGCGGTTTACGCCGACTCTGCCCCTGGTAAAACCATGGTTTACAAGTGGCATGGTCTTTTCAAACAAGGAAGGGAGTCCATTGAAGACGACCCCCGCTCCGGACGGCCAATTGAGGCCACCACACCGGAAATCGTCGAAAAAGTAGAAAAACTTGTATTGGAAGATGCCCGACTGAAAAAGAAGCAACTTGCAGCAATGGTTGGAGTATCCGAATCAAGTATTTTAAATATCCTACATCATCATCTTGGGATGACTAAAGTCAGTGCAAGATGGGTTCCGAGAATGCTCACGCCACTTCAAAAACGCGAGCGTGTCGAGTGCTCTCACCAGTTTCTGGAGCTCTGTGGAGAGAGAAAGGAAGAAGTTATGGCCCGGATTGTTACTGGAGATGAAACCTGGGTTCACCACTATGAACCTGAGTCGAAGCAAGAGTCGATGCAGTGGCATAAAAAAGGCACACCTCCTCCAAAGAAGTTCAAAGTGTCACAATCGGCCGGAAAGATCATGGCGACTATCTTTTGGGATACAGAAGGTATTTTACTGATCGATTATAAAGAACGTGGTGCGACTATAACGGGACAGTACTACGCTTCTTTACTGGAAAGATTGAAAGAAGCCATTAAGGAAAAAAGAAGAGGAAAACTGTCAAAAGGTGTGCTCCTTTTGCACGACAATGCACCCGTCCACACGTGCCATGTTGCGACGGCTGCTATTCACCGATGCGGCTTTGAACAATTAAACCACCCACCATACAGTCCAGACTTGGCCCCCAGTGACTATTATTTATTTCCAAAAATGAAGAAAGAGCTGCGTGGAAAGAAATTTGACGACGATGAAGAAGTCAAGTCGGCAATTTCGGCCTATTTTGACACCAAAGACAAATCATTTTTTTTCGATGGTATAAACAAGCTATTTGAGAGATCCGAAAAATGTATTAGGGTTAAAGGAGAATATATTGAAAAGGAAAAATAATTTGGTGTTTAATTTCAACCTCCTTCTCTCTCATTCCGCGAACTTATTGACCTCCCCTCGTACTTAAGGCGAAGGGTAAGGCACACTAGCGCCGCTTATGGATTTAATTTGATAACTGCTAAACTGGATTTTTGTTCAAACATTGCGGACCTTCCGACACTAGGCAAACATCTATAATTTAATAATTGTGCACTACTTTTAGGTTTGTTTTTGTATTCATTCGCTAACACCAAAAGTGGCCATTGTTTGTGAATAAATGCGATAGCCCGTTTTGTGAATAAACCACGCAACGAAAAGTAGTGCACAATTATTAAATAAATACTATGTATGCTTTCCTGTTAGTAAGTAATTGTCAAATTATCAATTGGTGGCGCTAGTGTGCCTTACCCTACGCCTTAAGTAATTATTGTTAATATGCTTTTTTTATTTATATATTTTAAATTTTAATTGATGTCCACATAACATAATATAACAGAAAACCGGAACGCAACAAATAATATTGTAGCTTTAAATAAAAGCGCACCTTAGGATGAGGCAAATATTTCGTTCGTACATCCGCTTAAGTCTCTACGTAGTTCCACGGCCTATCAAAAAATATACCACGTATTAAACAACTCTGAAATGTGAATATCGTACGCAATAAATCTTCGGAAGCTTGTGTTTTGAACGTAAAAGTCGTCGTCTATCGGCATCGCGTTATGAATGGGTCAAAGCAAACAACGTCGGCCGGAGCTCGATGACAACGTCACTGGGACGATTCAAATCAATATACCTGCTGCTCGCTCGAAGAGGTTCCAGTGCCGTAGGCTTTTCCTTGTAAGTATGCCTCCGAATTTTCCACGTCGCTTCATCACAAACACGTTCTTGTAGCATCTTTGTAGGTACTTCTATTTAGCAATGTTTGAATTTATTGCGGCGACTTACAATATTACAATGTCGGTCTTGATTTATACCTTGAAAGCGTTCAATATTGAACGACAGAGTATTTAGAATTTCGAGGATCTTATTTATTCAATTGGAAAGGAGTATGTAAAATTACTGAAGCTGTTTATTTACTGTCAGAATAATCGTGTTCGTTTTGCCGAAAATAAAAGTTTTATATCGTTAAGGAAATCACTTTCCCTACTACGTCAAGACATACGTGTTCTGTATGGAAACAAGTGCGAGGAACACACACTCAGCCAGACACGGCACGTGTCACTTTCGAGAAAGAGATAGAGAGCACCGCCAAAAACAACGACCAACTAAGGTACTTTATATTTTCATTTAAACGGCTGCGGATGCGGAGCCGGCAGTAAAACCTCCCCAGTGCGCCCGCCGCGCGCCGCCGGCCCATTGTTCAGATTTCAGTCTGCGGATTTTGCGCAAAAACTTGATGTGTTGATAACTTTAATATTGCAAACGTAGCGTTGCGGGCGCTGGGAATGATAATTTGTAAGGATCAGAGCGTTAAGTTTAATAGTGTTTGTTTAGGTTAACACAACTCTGTGTTGGGTTGTGAGCACGAATTCCAGTTACAGTTAATTGTAGATAGAACGTGCGAATATTAATAAGTTATGACGAAACTTGGTTCTACTCATATTCTAACATCGTTTATTACTCAAATTGGAGTCCAAATGGTTCAAAATGAACTACAAAAACAAAAATAACGTACGTTACATAGTGGCTGTTCACTAAAAGTGTCAGAAATTTTCTAGGAAAGGAATGTGGCGAAAGTGCGGTTGGTACACTACGTCCCTTTAATTACTTTATAAGCATGCTATTAAAAGTTAAAACCTATTTACTATGATCAATCATGCTTCGTACCTGCTTGTCTCTGTCCTGCGGCATCTTGGCATCGACGCCCTCGGGGAAGGGTTTGACTAGCTCAGGCTTCTCTTTGATCTTGTCCATGATGAAGTCCAGCACCACCATGATGCCGTCCACCGAGCCTGTGATTAAGCACGCGCGCTCTGTCGTACCTGTAACAATAAACAATACAATTATAGAATCGTAGATATTATTCTAAGAACCGGGAACCTGCTAGTTGGTGCAGGTAAATGGTTCAAAATAGGTTCAGAACTTTTAATCAGAGTCAAATCATTTATTAAATATAAGCCTAAGATTATATAAGTTTTAACGAAACTACCGAATCTACCAGCAGTTCGGATTTTGGGAGAGCCTACAACCGAGAAAAGCTGGCATGAAAACAGGACGGATTTTTTTCTTTCTCTATCTTTTCAACCAAATGCAACGAACATTATGAATAATGAATGAGTTGCAGTCGGATAGCCTAGCAAAATTTTACCGCACCTGCATTGTAATTAGTTGTCTTATTTCTTCAGATTTCATGCGGATGTTTAAAATGTTACTACAGCTAAATTTAATTGTAACTGTGAATAATATTATAAAATGAAACATTCCTGAATATTCCTGAGTCGAAACTACTGAATCTACGAATACGAAATATGGACAGTGAGTTTCTGCCATGATCTTAATCATCTCAATATTACTCATCATAACTCAGAGAGAGACTATGTTTAGCAACACTATAAACTGTTATAATTTTTCGTAGACAAAAGCTTTTAAACTGATGAAGTGATACCTAACATTTGGATTTAGAAATAACAAGGAAAATCGGTCAATCGTCTATCAGGCGCGGAGGACGATAGCGAACCGGACCATTAGTCGTGACCTCTCGCACGACGCGGCCGCCGCAATCACCATCAATTACACAAAGAACACCATTTGGAAATGGACGAGCACAAGCTGGACCGTTACTATCATACATTTTATACATACATTTATACGTATATGAAGTAAAAACTGGTGACCCCGAGCCCCGGTAGGCACTGGAGCATACGGACATTTATTACGTGTCGTCGGACCTAACTTAACCAATTTCTTTACAAGTAATGACAGATAGAATATTGGTGACCTTATTTAAACCAATACTATATTCAGGTTAGTAAATATGAGTGATCTGTAAAGTAATTAGACGCACAATTTGGCACAGTTCAGACAAATCACAATTTCTCCCGTCCAGCGTATTTGGGTCGGGCGGGGTGCCTGCCCCTCGCAGGAGACTGCAAATAGTTCCAGCTGTAAGCTCAACATTAATCTGTAAATATGTGACAGGAGCCGCGGCCGATTATGCGATATGGGAACCCGTAAGCGGTAAACTTTAATCATACATTTCGAAACGTGTAAGGTTTTCGCGATACTCTATTTTCAGCGCCATTCCGGACACGGCACCGTTGCCAAAACTAATATTAATAAATTATTTAATAAAATGAACACTTACAGTTAATGGGATTTAAGTATTTTAAACACAAGGGAAATTATTCATATTATTTATAACTAGCTGACCCGGCAGACTTCGTACCGCATTTCTTTTTCTTTTTTTAATATAGCCTATGTTACTCAGCGCCAATGTAGCATTCTAATGGTGAAAGAATTTTTTAAATCAGTCCAGTAGTTTGTGAGTTTATTCGTTGCAAACAAACATACATACATACATACATACATACATACATACATACATACATACATACATACATACATACATACATACATACATACATACATACATACATACATACATACATACATACAAAAATACAAAGGTTTCCTCTTTATAATATTAGTATAGATAATCGGTGATTTTCTGAAAGACTAATGCTGGTTTGCATCGTAGATCACTAAATCAATTAGCGAGCGTTAAGACTATTAATACTAGCGATGTATTTCTGTGAACTATTTACAGTTGAATGAGATGGAGCAATGTTTTATATTGGATTAACCCAAAATAGTTAGGAATTGTTATGTTCTTATGGCTTTCCGGAAAACTAGTGACAGGTGCCTACTTCTATAAAAAACTAGCTGTGCCCGCGATTTTATTCGTTTTGATTTTAGTTTCTCCATTATCTGTTTTAACATCATCAATCACTTTTTAGTTTTTTAGTGAGTGAAAAACCATCAAATAAACTGGTAGGAACCGAAACAAAGGACATATTTTTCCGCATGGTTAGAAGTTCATGCCTAAATTACAAGACCCATATATGGGTACTTTAGGACCTGCTTAAAAATGAGAGCAACTAGAAATTTACCAAAAAAAACAGGGTGCCTAAATCCGCAGATTATGGAGCATCGGGCATTCCGCTATCGATCGGCGCCGGCTCTGCCGCGATGAATGGCCCGCTGTCACGCTTCATTGGGCCTCCAAACTTTATTGTTGTAGCCAATACTTCAATAAACGCCTAGGCACGCGCCGCGTACCCGAGCGACACGACACGCTTCCTTGGCCAATTAGACAATAAAAACAATCGACTTATATACACTTGGCTGTTTAATATGTGAATGCTGGTATACGAGGTCAGGTGGCTACTTAATAGAGCTCATGTTCAAAGCATTACGTTGGCGGAAGGCGATCGTCAGAGATTTCATTTCCTTTGTCTAGTGAAGCCTATGGAAGCTCACCCTACAATAGAAAAACACGTGGGATAAGCGGGACCATTTCACAGAAACATTTTGTCCGATGCTTAGAGGGCTCGTTTACAAGTTTAACTTAGTTATAAATAAAAGGAATGGGAAAAAAAAGTTATAGGTACATAAATTTTATTTAACAGACTTTTAAAAATAATTAATTTGGTTGTCACGCTCAGCATATAAAACATATTTAAAATAAACACTAGTCAACCTGTACAAGTGTTTCATTTAGCGTAAACTTCATCTAACAACAAGATACAAGTAAAATTAAGCAATTCACAAAACAATGTTCGAATATTACTCGTACAAGAGCAACCAACCAAAGGCGGTGGCCAAGTTAATAGGGTATATTTATGTAAGCCAAGAGCGGTGCTCCAGCCATCGTTCGGTTAACATATGTTATTTCTAACGGGTACACGTTTCAGTCTGAACCAAATACAGACAAGAGCAATGAAAATACAATATACTTAATTACACATTCCAGATAACAATAAAGGAACCAGAAACAAACGGTATTATTACTAAAAAGCAATATGTAAGTATCAGTAGTCATAGACATGAAATAAGTGGCGCGTCGATATCAACCCAAACATGTTCATTGATAGAAAAACCTTTTTATATAAAGACAGAAATAAAGACTCGTTATTGTAAATTGAGTATTTTTTATTTGAATTTCATTACCGATTGACATATAGAGAAAAAGCGCGTTACTAAATTGGTTAAAATATCATCACTGATGTAACAAATATTCCGATTAATAAGTAAACAATGATCAAGATTGATCTCGGAAGAGTTTTTATAACAGGTTGAGCGATAACGAGCCTATACAGGTTACAGCGAGACGTCTTGAGGTGCCCTGTCGAGCAGAACCAGGTGAAATTATGTAATTGACGGAGACACAATCTCCACAACCGGTCCCACGCTCCGCGTGAGCTCCCTTGACCTTGGAGGCGACTCCGCCTCCGCCGCCGACAGACTTGAAAACGTAACACTTGTAATTTAGTGCTCATTCTCGCCTGCAACTCGGTCATTATCATTTGGTGTATGTCCAATGCTACGATAATTGGGAGCAGTGGGCCAAAAACTATATCTACTCAGATTGGGGCAGCGCGTTGGAACGCGTCCAACGTTTGTACAATTGTAACACAAAGCCATATTTGCTTAAGTGTTGTTGGTGCAAACATTTGTTGACCGACGACGTAAGTATCGAAGGTATTATGTGGCCAAATGAAAACGTTTGCCGGTACGTGGAGCGTGTTGGCCCGCGACCGTGCTCGCCTATTGTCCGCGTTGTACGCCGCGCCAACACAAGGTCGCATTCATAACGACAGATTATCACCATTATCCAATTAAACACGCCGTTTAGTTATTGTAGAACTTCGCCCAGAGATATTCTTGTGTTTCAAGATAGTTTGCATAACCAAATCAATTTGTGTCAACAAACAACAAGGTAGGATAGCTAACTAGTTGTAATTTGTTATGAATCGAGATAAACCAGATGCGATAAACGCTGACATTCGATAGGTATGATGTTTTATTGTTCTGATAATGGGCTGCAGATTGTTTGTAACGCCATTTGTTTTGTGCATCCAGTTATCTAACGTTGAAATCGTGTTTCGTGTACAATTTATCGTATTGGACGTGCTACTGATAATTCCATTGGGGCTAATTCTTCTTCAAGGCAACGCGTACATTTTAAGCACTCTATTGAACGGCTCGATACTGGTCTGTGATAGGCACCAGCCATTTTAATATAGCAAGGTGCTTTGTTAATACTGATGAAATATTGATTATACTATAAAATATATTCTAATAATCAATCAAAACAGTTAAATATTTAAAGAAGTGTTTATCCTTGTAATTTATAACTTCCACAAAAAGTGCTCATTCTGCGAAGTGCTCATTCTGCAAAGTGCTCATTTTGAGAAGTGCACCAAATGCGAAATGCGCATTTTTTGTCAAGTGTACATTTTGCGAAGTGCACATTGTGCGTCAGACCCGAGCAAAGTGTTTCGGTTCATTGTAATTTTGGATGCATAATTGCATAGGTATCCCGGATTTGTGATCACCAACCCGCAATTGGCAAGCATAGTGATGAAACGCATCAATTGTAGCGATGACTTGATTTCAATCATAGTTATCGAACTAACAAATTATCGACACACAATTTTCTAGCAACTTAAAATAGCATTGCGGTCAACAAAAATCTAATCCATTAAAAAGTTATATCATGCAGAACTGCATGTGATTAAATATGTACGGCGGCGCTGTTATCGACCTGCATTCAAGTGTGTTATTATAAGTATGGATAATATTTAGCACGTCGTCGCTGCCGCGTGCCAACTCGTGCTAATCGGACAAACAGCCGACAATTGATTACTGTTCAACTATGGTAGATTGCACCAATGCGTGCGTTTTGTTCTGTTGGCTGTTGTATCTGTGGGTGAGACATAGCATAGGTATCTATGTTGGTCACTTGAACAGTACTATTAGTTGTTCTGGGTGCCAAGTGCGAGTTTTATTCGTTATTCGTTAACGTTAACGAAAACGAGAATTTGTATGGCAAAATTTTAACTCTTCTCGTATGTCGCGAGGAGGCGCTGCTTCAATGCCATACTAATTTTCGTTTTCGTAAACGTAATCGAATGAATACGGATAATAAACAAAAGTCACACTAGGCACCCGGTGCTTGAAGGCCAATCTTTTGTGTTCACTTAACATTGTACGAGTAGGAGGATCGAAATCGTTGGGGAAGAAAGGCTTTTGCCTTTGTCCATCGTTAGACGTCGTTCGGCTGAACTGATGAAAAAATAGCTTGTAGTATAAAAAGACATTAGACAATTTTAATTTATCAGAAATTGCTATATTTCAGGTGTACAAGTTGACGCCTTTAAGGGTTTATTGGCTGTAAAGATTTGATTCAGAACTACCTACCTAGGTACTGTACATTATGTAGTTTTTACGACTTCGCGAATGCCAAGTGTTCCATTTCCATTGTGTAGGCTTCGCGAGACATGCAAACCGAAACCTCAACAATTTCGAGGCACTAATGGTTGGGGAACGTAAAATTAGGCATGTTGCCGTTATATAAAACTCACTGCGAAGTCGTTACAAAGTTTATATAAGTATGCAACTATGACACGTTATATTAAACGGCTGAGTTAACGCTGCTTCAACTCATAAAAACATTGCTATAGTTGGAATAAAGAAACTTTAACGCAACGATTATCTTTGTCTAGATCAGGGGTTCCCAACCTTTTTTTGTCTACTGCCCACTTTAAGAATTAATTTTTTTTTAACGCCCTCCTTTTTAAACATACTTAAAAACCGCTAAGTACTTATAACTGATTATTGAAACGCAACTTTATAGTATTCGGACAGAGTATCTTTTATTGAAAATAAATCAAACATAATCAATTCTTATATAAAAACTAATGTGAAGGTTGAATCTGATGCTGTTCGATAAGTTTGTTGATATCAGGTTCCAATTTACTCAAAAACAGCCGCAAGTCGCCACGTTCGGTAACACGCAAACGATTTCTCTTTTTAGTAAGCAGCGTTGCCACAGCACTAAATCCACGTTCACACAAATATGACGATGGGAATGCTATCAAGAATCGTTGAACAATTAACCACAATCCAGGGTACAATTGCGGGATCGGTTTTTGTAGCAAAAATTCTTGATATCCATTTTTGAACTTGATTTTTATTTCTTCGTTTGTTGTCAATTCTATAAGTTCTTCTTCCAGCTGAGGTGACATTGCTGTGTTGACATTTGAAAACGGATCCAACACCCAGTCTGGTATTTCCAAGTTTAAAATGTCCTGGTATCGTTCGGTGAAGTCAATGTGGAGGTTTTCCAAATGTTGGCAGTAGGCAAACAAGTCGTCGTTACTGCAGGATACTGATAAATTCGGAAAATTGTGAAACTCACGTCTGCCCATATTCTTTTTGTGCAGAAGCAGTTTGGCTGCGAAAGCAGCAACGACATTTTTTGTTTTAATTAAATTTAGTTCATCGCCTTGCAGTTGGAGGTTCATGTCGTTGAACAATTTATACAGGTCTGTCATGTAAGCTATATCATTCTTTGATGTTATGAGCTTGTTGCGCAGTTCTGTATCTTTAGTTTCCAAGAACTCTATCACAGAGTCAAACAGGTTGTAAAATCGAATCAGACAATTGCCTCTTGACAGCCAACGAACTTCAGTAGGTATGAAGCAACAAACGGTTGAAATCTTCGTCATTAGTAACACAAAGCTGATGAAATAATCTATCATTCAAAGAGCTGCTACGGATTTTATTGACTGCTTTGATGACATATTGCAGTGATTGAAACAGTCGTTCACTTAAGTTTCTAGCAACCAAATGTTGTCTATGAATAACGCAATGTATAGCAAGGACATCTGGAATTTTATTCTTTAAGTACGCTATGAAGCCTTTATGGCGCCCTGTCATAGCCGGAGCGCCATCCGTAGCAACTGATATAATATTTTTCAAAGGAATCTCTTTCTCTTCACAAAACTTTTCCAATGTATTGAATATGGTTTCGCCTTTTGTATCTGTCTCCAAATTTCTGGCAAACAATAGTTCTTCACGTATTTTCTCATCTTTAATAAACCTCACGTAAGATAGCAACAACGCTTCATTAGTTGGTAAAGTGGACTCATCGAGCTGAATTGAGAATTGACTAGTCCTCAGATGATTGCACAATGATTCTTCAATGTTTTCAGCCATTTCATCAATTCGTCTTTGCACAGAATTATTACTCAAAGGAATTTTTCGGATAATATTTGCGGCCGGTTTATGAAGCACAGTAGTTATTACTTCCTTTATTGCTGGCAAAATTAACTCTTCTCCGATGTTGTGTGGTTTGCCTTTTTGAGCAATTAACAAAGAGATATTGTACGAAGCTCGAAGTCCGTCGTCATCTTGCTTAGCAGCCGCCGAAAATAGTTTTGATACACTTGGCTGAGTATTATGCTTTTTCTCTAGGTCTTGAAAATATGCTACATTCTTGTCTTTCTTATCTGGATGCATTTTATTCAAATGATCTTGCAGTCTTGAAGGCTTCATTGCTTCGTTCGAAAATGTTTTTAGACATAGAAGACACAAAGGCGACGACGGGTTTGTAGGATTTTCAATAAATCCGAATTTCATATATTCCGCAGAGTATTGCCGTCTCTTCTTTTTTACTTCCGACATTGTTTTGTTTTGAGAAATACGTAAGTGTTGAAATCAAGTACTGCTTATCTATTAAGCGCGAAACCACAAATGAAAATAAAATAAATTTACGTCGTTTATATAGGATTGCATAAGCAGCACGCACCAACAGGAATAAGACAAACGTGCATAAACTCGTTTATCTCATTCGACGCCCAATCGTACTCGACAAGCAAGAACAAGTATTATAGAACCAGCCGATTGATACAGGAATGTACAAATCGGATTATTTAACAAAAACTTGTTAAAACATGATTGCCCGCGGTCTATTATATCGAACCGAGTTTGAGCTATATCTTAATTAATATTAGTTGATGTTCACAAGATGTAGTCGAGAGTCGAGAGCTCAGTCGGTGTCTAAGAGTCTTCCTAGCTAGGTAGATGAAATTATAAATCGACCCCAAAGCCCTACACAACGCCCCCTTTTTTTTCTGGGTCTCTTACCGCCCCCCTTTAGGCCTGCAGCGCCCACAAGGGGGCGTTATCGCCCACGTTGGGAAAGACTGGTCTAGATTGTCATATAACCTACTAGCTTCCGCACGCGACACAAAATGATCAAAGTAACTTCTCTGGTTCAACTATATACTTACCTACATTTCTCGGAGCAATAATCACATTGATCCGTTGCTCCGTTTTGACGTGAAGGAGGACAAACCACAATTCCTCAGAACAATATGCGGTACAATGTACAGAGAGACGCAACGTCTTTCCGTAGATTTTCCGTAGAGCCAGTGGATCGAGCCGACCTGAAATAACCATGTCGTCGACAATTCGAGCAGCTCTGCGTTGAATGCGGTCAAATGGAAGGAGTTGGTACTGGGGTGCTCCAGCCCAAAGATGGGAGCAGTATTCCATATGCGGCCTGACCAGCTACGCTACTCTTGACGCAAACTCAATCTCAATACAATTCCAATCCCAAATCTAAAAAATTCAAATGGCACTCTTAAAATCGATAATAGCGCTACATTGCAATTAAATTGCGTGGAAATTGAGTGAACAAATTATTATCGAGATGGGGCGTTCCGAAATTGCGAAACTTATCCCAATATCGATACATATTAATCGCATTGGAATTGTATCGAGATTGAGTTTGCTTCAAGAGTAGCCTACCTGTGCTTTGTACAGTTGTAAGCGGTGGGCCGGTGTGAAATACTGACTCGCTCTATTAAAAAAAAAAATATCTATTAAGTTATTAGCTCTATTAAGTTCAGTTCCTAAGTGGTAATGGTTCTGAATGAAATGCGCTTCCATCACTGTCCTTATCGTCACTAATCATCAGTCAGAATAAAGGTCAAGCGTTTCCTAATGCGCCAATAAAACAAAGAAACACATTAAATAACCTTTGACTGTATTGTTATTTTAATAAATACATTTGTTATTATATATCACAACGTGAAGAAGACGAATGTTTTATTATTTTTGGGTCAAGGCCACCGTCGCCGTCGCCGGCCAACTTGGCGATAGGTGATGTTTTAAAACGCTCTCGCCCCGTAGCAGTTCCGAGTGACAACGTGTTTTTCGACACATCTGACAGGCCGCACATTCTTCAAGCTTTCGCACTGTCAACACTTATACTAACAGACATTATTTTTTAATAGCTATAAGTTTAGAATCTCCACTGCGCTCTATAAATATCTATGTTGACCTGTGATGTCAGAGCGAATAGCACGTTCAATTCAAGCCAACCATCAGAAAACTATTGCTAATTATTATACCTAAATGAAATCCGGCTTTGATGGTTACTTTCATGAAATCCATGGTATACAAACTGCTATTAAAATATATGTGTTAATTCCAGTAACTTATTCGTTTATCAAGCTTAGAAGCTGCATGCGAGCACCACTCTCCGTCCAGCAAATATAATTTTACAAGAAAACATGCAAACCAAGCTAATATTACCGTGCTAATACCCACGAATAAGCACTCGTAAGCAGAACTAACACTACATATTTTAATGGCATTTTTGTATTCATTGCTATAATTTTTTCAGTACTTGTTAATATTTAGCCTTCCTTTCCACTACTGTTTTATTCAGAGTCGTTTAACCCACCACCTGAGTCAACACGATACTCATAAAATTTAATCGTAAATTCATTAGTACCCAACTATATTATTATTATATATTATTATATAGTATTTATTTTAATACCCAACATGCGTGATAAGGTGTTTGCTCTCCTTCTCATTTCCTTGTGAATATTCAATACGATGTCTTAAACAAACTATATCAATCTCTTGTATTTGAGTAGCTGCGCCTGCCGATATATATAAGCTACCAAACGGAAGTTGGTTTAATAGGATTATAAAACGATGTTAATTATATTGTTGGGTTTGGAAGGCTGCTTTGCGCAGAGAAACATTTGCTCTCATTGTATTTTCGTGGCAGTACTGCATATCATAAAAACTTAATCTAAATCAATCTTGATTTGGGTTTGGTATATTGCTTAACGACCTTGCGACAGATAAAATAGGACATAGATTACGATAAGGCTGAAGATAAAAGTGCACAATACAGGAATCTTCAACGACTGCGGAACTGGATCAGGTATCTTAACACCAACTGACAGAACACAGCAAAGCTACAAAAATAGATGTAATGACGACAGACTTTAAAACTGTCAGATGGTTTACCAAGTTTAACCAAGGACTTAGAACTTGATGTTTTAATCACATTCTAATGAATTTCAAATATAAATCGTAACAGCTCTTACCTACCTTGAATTTAGATACACGATGACACCTGTCTGGTTACATTGCAAGCGATTCAATTTAGCCGCCAGAAGTGGCAATTCCATTCCTAAATCTGCAATCAGATTTGACAATAATGACATTTCCCCATCCATTTCCCATTTTTCCCCGAGTTTTTCAGTAAAAAGCGTATCAGACTTAATCTGTGCCATCAGTCGCACATCAATATTTTAAAACATCTTTGTGCAACTGAGTGTGAGCCATATTTGACCTACATATTTGTCAGTAACAGTAACTGACTGAATAGAATAGTGATTGCCGTATAATAGTTTTAGTGTTCACGCTCTAATGTATTCACTTTTATTTTCGTTTCGGTGACATCACTCGTGTGGACATGTCCCGTGTACTCGGCCCGCCATTCTCGAGCAGATATTGGAAGATTGCATGAGGTGCGATCAACAAATACATTTACGTTACTTCTATAGAAGTGGGTGTCGCGTGTGGCTCGGCGGTATAATTTGCAAGACGTATTTTTTTTAGCTAATATGCCATGTTAAAATAATTTTTTAATGCAAATTTTGTTGCGAAAAATTACAAAAACACAAATGTTAAAAAAAATTCTACGTGCAGGATATGAACCTGCACCCTTCTGACATTCCGGGTCAGGTGCTCTTTACAATTATTCAAAGTGTTGAATAATTTCGGCGGGCTGGTTAGAACCACGATAGCTCAATTAGATTAGTATTTTTGTATTAAGAACTGACACTCACATTTTTTAAATCATTATAGCCTCTAACACGAAACCACAAAGAGGACCATGAAGGAAAAAACCAAATTTTTTCTAATACAAATTGGACTAAGTTTTTGTTCACCGACTAAAGAAATATAAGAACGATCATGTTTCTTGGGTTAAAACTTTTAAAAAGAAAGCTTCAAAAGGAGCTTGTATTTACAAGAAATTCATAACTGTAACCCAAGTCGGAGCGAAGTCAACTCCCGAGGCAGTATCGAGATCCCATAGAAACACGAAAAGAAGTGGCAAACTCCCCAAGAGCTGCCATTACTGCGAGCAACATCTCCAATGACTAGAACCCAAACTGTCGAGACGACGTTTCGTGGAGACGCTTTAGCGGATTAAAAATTACCACCGGCATGGCATAGCCGGCTTTAAGTTTCTAGGTCAACAGGGGCTGCGCTGTAGCTCACTGTGTGGGCTTCACTTGCGATCTCGGTTAGACGAAAAGTGGTTCGCTGATGATAATAACGACTTATGATTCAGAAACATTCAGGTCGAGATGGTAAATAAATAATAGTAATGGTCAAACGGAAATTGCGATAAACTCTAGCTAGGAAGGAGAGGAGTGCTGACATGGCCAATAATGGTTTATTGACTTTGGACAAGCAGGCGATAGTATACATACGGGCACAAGGGTCTATAACAGAGTAATAACAATAAGTAAAGTATATAACTAAATTGACATGACATATTGTCAGTTTACGTAATATTTTCTCAAACTGCAACATGCATATCCATAGAAAGAATATTTTCAGTAGTTATGTTTCAGATAACAATAGCGTTTTCGCACTTTATGAATATAGAACAGACAAAGAGGTTGGACAAAGAAACAAGCCTTTCCAAATAAGACTAAAGACTCATTTGAATGCGGTAACGAGATCGAACCCTGCATATTCTCCCCGCTCGTTATAATTTTCCGTTTAATATTCTGTCGCGTTAATAAGTAGTTTTTTTTTGTATTTGATTTAATTACAAATAAATAGAACTTTTAAACACAATATCTCAAAATGTGTTAAAAATTAGTTTTTTACTTTTACTTCTACTCTGACAGAGGAATTCATAATTATTTTATGTCTTTCAATAGTAATTTTCCTTAAAAAACCAAAACGAAGCTTTTACAGTTCTCATATAAACTAAGTATTTTATGTACTTAAATTCAGTATTTTTTTGTACACAATAACGCTAATTACCACAAACCCAGTTGGGTTTGTACTAAATTAAGTGCGCAAGTTCGAATCGCATTTGGTCGGTTGTTGGTTTTGTTTGTCTCAGTTCCCGCAGTGAGCATTTCGGTGTTCCTATTCCTTTCTTCCATGACCCCACCCTAATCAATGCACAGTCCCTTGGGATGTACTTATTGTAATCTCACACTGACTTATATTTTTTAAGCAACATTGCTGACCTTTATGGCATTTGCTAAGTCCTATGCGTATTTTACAATCATTGCAGTAGCAGCGGTATTTGTAGCGTGTCACACTACGTTTTCCTTTTTTGCTAGTAGCAATTTTGGCAAGGCACATCGCTAGAGTTAAGGTGCCGACACATTCGCGGCGTCTCCACGTTGGCCGACCTAACTTTGACCTGGCAGCGACCCACTTACTAGCTCGGAAAAGCACATCTTGTAATGTGGAACTAGTGATTTAGCTCAGCTACTCTCTCAGCTACTGCATCGAATCTAGTATTTTGAACGATGCTGCTTTTCGATATAAAATATTGGTAGTTTAAAAAGGATTGAGAGAAATATCTTTTATGAAAGAATGATAACGAGCAGTTATATTTTTATTAAAAGCATTTTTAACAAGCCATATTCAGATATGATTATTCCTTAAGCCAATTGTTATCATTAACAACGAAAGCATTAACTACATGGAGTAAACGCAAAGTCAAATCTACGTAAAAGCTTTCAGCTTCTGTTGAGATGGGTACGGTACGGCTCCGGCCGGCGGCAGGCGCTATGGAGATATTTCACGGCGATAGGCGTGAATGAGGCGGGTTTCTGCTAGATTTATATTACACTTTTTGTTGATCCTGCCCCACCTTCGGAAAGCAACCAGGAGATAACAGTAATAACGCAAAAGAATATAAACGGGTGTTAAGTATATCTGCGGAATCCGTTATGGCATAACAGCGAGCCACGAATTTAACATTTGCTCAAACCAAAAATGTTTTTCGACATTCGAGTAAATGGAAATGCCTGAATGCTAGGAACATTGGTATGGCAGACAGTATTCCTACTTTTCAGCGTTCTGACGTACGTTCACGCATTAAAGTTCAATAAGCTTTCGTTGTAGTCAGTATTTTACAAAAAATCTTTACTTTTAAAGCTATATGGTTGTTGAACTCAACCTAAATATAAGACGAGCTTCGTCTTATTTAATATCAAAATAGAAACCTAATTTATCAAGTTGTAAGTAGATTGTATTGTACTGTACAGCTATTGTTATTATTGTATTGCATGCTGGCCAAACTAGCGTTATATATATTATATTATTACCTAGATTTTTTAAATAGTTAGCCCTCTTATTTGCTGTGCCCTAGCAGGGCGTCACATGTATACCTTTGCTTATGTTTTAACACCTCTTGTAATGTAATGTGATATGCAATGAATGAATAAATAAATAAAGTACTCCTGATCATTATCATAAATGTATCTTAATTTTTTGTCTTCCATAATATCATTTGAACTAGTTTCTTTAACGTGTTTTACTTGACTGAATGGCAAATAAAGATCTTACAGTATATTCTGTCTCGTTTGCGGCGCACATGAAAGTAAAGTACTCGTGTATTACCAATAGGAAAAAAGCGTCGACCAAATGATATTTCCTTGCTGCATACAGCATTTACGCATTTTATTCTATACGAGTATACTGTCCACAAATAGGTCCGCACATGAAACAAAGGCATTCCATTTCGTATGTAGGAGCACCATTTTGCTAAAACGTTTCACATCCGCGCACAGATACGTAACATTTGAACAGAACAACCGTAAGTACGGTACAGTATAAATATGAAATTCAAAATTCAGCAGCAAACAACAGTAAAGCGGAGTTTTTGTTGTGTATTAATTAAGGTGGGGATAATTATCTCACCACCGGCCGCCCGTCCCAATTGCGGTCGTTATGAGGCTGCACGTTCGGCTATTCCCATCATGGCTGCCTGTTCTATATTTTTAAACACGCTCTATTTGGCGCAGGAAGTGCGGAATAATTAACGTCAACAGTTCAGGCTTGCACTGTAGATACAAGTGCGGATGTGACAAATTTCATATGACAGCTTGGCATTTAAAATCTACGGTACACAAATATTTAATGAAAAATTTTGAATAATACAGCTTTTTCTGTTTCAAAAGCAACGTGCGTCTTTGAATCTTTATTATTTCCTTCTGTTAGGGAAACAGTACCTACATGGATGACCTGGACCATGGATGAGGATTTTTTTTTTTACGGATAAAACGACGGATAAAACGAAAAATGAAACCTAGCTAGATAGATTTATCGCCCCCGTAATCGATGCGTCACACTTGATATACTAATATTTGATATAATTGAACTTTAATAACGTTTATTTTACATAATAATCCTTTGTTATACCAATTTTATTTATCATAACGTTTACTTTACATAATGTTCATTTTATATAACACTATTTAGTATTACGTTCAATTCATATAATTTTGTTTGATATACGCGTCATTTTATATAACTATTATTTAAGATAATAACGTTTCAAATAATGATTGATTGATATTAATAAATAAATAAATAAATAAATGTTTCCCACACTCACACCAATTATCTAGCCCCAACAAGAGCTTCCTTAAGAAACTCGATAAAATGGTTAACTAGACAATGGATAAACATACTTAATATACTTAAATACATACTTATTATACATAGGAAACACCCAGACCCGAAACAATTTAGAAAAACAGGTATTTCTAAATTGACCCGACCGGGGATCGAACCCGGGACCTCAGAGATGGCGACACCATGAAAACCGGTGTGCAAGCCACTCGACCAAGGAGGTCGTCAAAATCTTCACTTGGTATAACAATCAATTGTCATAATAATCTGTTGGTATATACAGTGTCAGGACAGAACGAATCGCTGCAAAACAGACTCCACGTAGTCTTGGCTGTAAGCTCGCGTGGGACTGCCAGAGCCCCGCAGCGCCGGAGCCGTGACAGAAACTATGTTTGCTGCATGCTTGCTTGCATGTTGCATGCTTGCCTGCATGCATGCTTGTCTGCATGCTTGCTTGCTTGCATTCTGCATGCTTGCTTGATTTTGTTTTTGCTTTTGCTTTTATATTTTAAATTACTTATTTTATGTTGTTGTCTTTATATTAAATGGTATTATATGAATTGGATTTTATATTTAGTAATCATTATATGTTTTAAGTATTATACAAAAATAGTGTCATCGTAAATGAATGTTATACTAAATGCTCTTATACTAGATAAATGTTATGTGTTTTAATTATTATATCATGTAAATGTTATATTAAACGGCTGTTATATTAAATGAGTTCAGCTCAATCGTTGGTTATACGTTTCAAAATTATGTATTTTAAAATTATATCATTCCATCATAAATAAGTGTTATATTAAAAAAAACTATATCATTTGATTGTATATGTTTTGATCATTATACGATATGTTGTTATATTATACATTACACACCCCTCCGAAACCACCTGCATACTAAATTTCATTTTTCCGTTGTTGCCGTTTCCGAGAGTCAGTTCATATACAATATACATACAGGGTGTCCCAAAACTCGACGTCAACCCGAAGCCGGGTGAAAAGGCAAGTCAAGCTGGTTGTCAGAAAAATATAAAAAAAAATCTAAGTTGTATGATTTCAAAATTATAGGCATTTTTTTAAAAATCGCAAAATTACACACCCTGAGACAGTCTTTTTACTCCTGTTGCCACAAATCTCTACTTTTTCCAATTATTTTTTTTGCTGTGTAACCCTGAATAATGCTTCTCTAAACTGTAATCAAAATTTTGAAACCAGCTGCTCTAGCTTGCATAAAAAATAGGACTTATTTCCTAGAAAAACTTTCAAAATAAAAAATTGCCTAGTTTTAACTGACTGTATTGAAAAAAAATGTACTATGCGAGTTTGGCAAGTTATGTCAAAAGTTGGCGCATTTAGTAAAGATTCCAAAATGGTATAATACTTGGTAAATTGTAGCTGATAACATGGATAAAAAAAATTTTTTCCTGTAAAACCCACTTTTTAACAAATTTTTCTTACTTGGTTAAAAATTATTCTAATGGGCGCAAGATTTTCCAAAGAGTCGTAAATTGTAGCTTGAGATGAATCAGGCATTCTAAGAAGTATAAGCGAGATAGATATTGACGCTTAAGTGACTAAGACGGAAAGAGTCACCTTATCAAGTGCGAGCGAGATAGGTATGGACGCTAAAGTGACTGAAACGGAGAGAGTCATCTTACTAAGTGCGAGCGAGACAGAGAGTGACGCCAGGTATTCGCTTTTGTACTCACACATCACAATCACAAATCAGTACGTTACGCTCCTTCGTTTACTGCACTTGTTTTCGTATTCGTTTGTGTTGATTTCGTACTAACTACTTTTGGCTTCGTTTATGGACTTGTGATTGCTTGTGATTTGGATCCGAACTGTTTATTTTCCCTCAACGACGACCTTTGCTTTCTCCTGGACTATCGTGTGACTAGTGCCAAGATGTCTGCGTATACCACTCGCGAATACGCTAATATGCACCTTATTTATGGTGAATGCAGGTGTAATGCCAGTGCTGCCGCCAGACTTTACCGTGAAAGGTACCCAAACGCTGCTCGTTACCCTGATCATCGAGTGTTTACGAATGTGCATCGTTTACTCTTCTCAGAGGGCCACCTCCCAAATCAAGAGCATGGTGGAGGAAGACCCACCAACCCGATGGAAGACGAGGTGCTAGAAGCTGTCGAAGAAGACCCAAGCACTTCAGTTAGGGCTATTGAAATAACCACCGGAGTGCCCAAAAGTACAGCCCATCGTATTTTAAAAAGACATGAATTACACCCATACCACGTACAGCGAGTACAGACGTTACTACCCGGGGACTACCAAAATCGAGTAAATTTTTCCCGGACAATATTGGAAAGGTACAGGGATGACCCGCTTTTCTTAACGAAAATTTTATGGTCTGATGAATCGACATTCAAAAAGGACGGCTACATGAACATGCATAACTTGCATGAATGGCATGTAGAAAACCCTCATCTAACGAGGCAGGATCGGTCCCAGTACCGATTCAAAGTAAACATGTGGACCGGAATTTTAAATGGTCAAATAATTGGTCCTTTTGAGTTGCCTGATGCGTTGAATGGCGAGGTCTACTTGGACTTTCTACAGAACCATCTACCAAGTTTACTAGAAGACGTGCCATTAAACATTTACAGAGAAATGTGGTTCCAGCAAGATGGGTGCCCAGCACACTATGCTCGCTCCGTTCGACAATATCTCGATGAAGAGTTTCCCGGGAGATGGATCGGATGGTCTGGCCCAATCTCGTGGCCGGCCCGTTCACCGGACTTGAATCCATTAGACTTTTTTTACTGGGGAGCAAGTCAAAGAAAAAGTGTATTCAAAGCCAATTGAAAGTGAATTTGAACTACGGCAAAGAATAGCAGAAGCAGCTGAATTCGTAAATAATGGACGATTCGCTCGAAAGATAGCTCGATCATTTTTAAAGAGATGTCGGGCTTGTATTGCCGCCGAAGGAAGACATTTCGAACATTTGTTGTAGTAAAAATAGTTGTATTGGTACATTCATGAAACATTTTAAAAATTATTGTAAATTTAATAAATAAACCTTAGTATTAAAAATTTTGTGTCAATTAAAATTTAAACTTTTACAAAAAAATGGTGCCTATTTCATACCACACACAAAGAGAACTAAACTAAATTTAGTGGACAATCTGTTTTTTCAATCGGTTTATGATAGACAAGCACAGGTACAATTAAGTTAAATTTAATCAGTGTGTGCATTGGAATCGGCTCCAATGTAAAAAGCAATAAGTTTTGCCATTTTCACCAAGTAAGAAAAATTTGTTAAAAACTGGGTTTTACAGGAAAAAAATTTTTTTATCCATGTTATCAGCTACAATTTACCAAGTATTATACTATTTTGGAATCTTTACTAAATGCCCCAACTTTTGACATAACTTGCCGAACTCGCGTAGTACATTTTTTTTTCAATACAGTCAGTTAAAACTAGGCAATTTTTTATTTTGAAAGTTTTTCTAGGAAATAAGTCCTATTTTTTATGCAAGCTAGAGCAGCTGGTTTCAAAATTTTGATTACAGTTTAGAGAAGCATTATTCAGGGTTACACAGCAAAAAAAATAATTGGAAAAAGTAAAGATTTGTGGCAACAGGAGTAACTCTCACTCTGAGTTGATTACTATTGTTTATAATTCGAAAAGTATCGGTGAGATTTAGTCAATTAATGATATTAATTAGGTTTTTCAGTTTTATATTTAGGTAAATTTTAAAATAAAAAATAACAAGGCTGTTTCTGATTGTTTATCATTATCTGCACGTTTTAAAATATTTCGTTAAAAATTTTAAAGTATATTTTACTGAAAAATTCATGTGAAAAATATCTTAAAGTATCCTTCTAATATAAAAAAATCTAACCGAAATACAAAATACATTTATTTAGCGGGGACAGCGCTATCTGTGCAGATGAAAGTCACTCCTAAGAGTTATTCGACAGGCGATTGTGTAAACGAAAGAGCACCGCACGGAGCCTTGACACGCCCTATCTAAGTAGAAACTGTGATGTAAGCAATGATCACGGACAGACGGTTCAACTTTTGATATATTCGAGGTTCCATCAAAATTTCTAGGTGGGGCTAAGTTGAGGTAATCTCTCAAAGCCATTTCGTGATTAAATTCGTGAACATAAAACAGAGAGCTTTTGTAATCTGTTTGAACTTCATGTTAAAAGATTTTAGGAATTATAATTTTTACGTTTAGGTATAATGCAATCTCAAATCACGTCTACAACTACAATACAATACAAAGTAATGTACATTTTTATATTGACTACTCTTTTTTCCATATAAACTGTATGTACAAATTCAATAATCATCATCATCATCATCATCAGCTCATTTTATGTCCCCACTGCTGGGGCACGAGCCTTCCCTATGGATGGATAGGGAGAACGGGCCATGACCGGCCTTTGCGAAAGTTGCTTAACCTCAGCACTCGCAGACCGGGCGCGTTAACCACTGCGCCATCGAGCTCCTCAAATTCAATCGGAGTAGAAGATTTCTGATCAAATTGAATTGAAGTTACGGAGTGCAATGACACCGGAATTTCATTTCAAAGAATTTTTCATCTCATCCTATCATATCGATTTGGGACGGGCGCGGCGGTAAGTATAGTCCACTTTATTTTGGATGTTAAGTGTTATGCGGGCTTTGCTAACTTTAAATACAAATATTTGTCATGTGTACATGCAGAAAAATGATCACACGTTACATCACACAATACAAAACAAACAAAAAACTTTCGTTCAGCATTATGGCGTGAAACGCTTTGTCGATATCCTGTCTGCGCAGTAATAGACAGACACTGCGGCTATCCATAATACAACAGGAACTCCGACATGTCGCCACGCCAGGAGTCGGAATAAAACGACCGCCAGTGATTTTAATAACGCGTCTAGTAAGCAGTTGCTTTCATTGTAAGATTCGCGTTATAATCTAAAAGGTAAAGTGTACAAGTAGAAATATTTCTTATTTAACATTCATGTAATATCGTCACAAGACGTAGGAAGGAAGAAGACAATTTAAAATTTGTGTAAAATGCGCGTCATGCTAAGCCACGTTGGGTACACTTGACGTTGCAACTTACAGTAGACATGTGGTTAAAAGTTACCTGCACATCCATGCATGGTCTATCCATATCTTTCTTGGAATTTGACTAATAATTTTTCGGCATACTTGCCCAGTCACGATTACCTATACGACAATAAATAGCAGAGCGAAATTAAAGCCAAATTTAAGCGTACTGTTGTTTAGAAGAATATACATGTCTCTTTTGGAGAGTATGTAGCTCACGCATCTCGTTACAAAAGGATTGCCAGCCCTGGTCGCTTAGAGGCATGACAACAACAAACATGGTTCTGCAATCCGACGGACGGCCGCTGTGTTCTGGCGTGCTCGTTATTGTCAGTGCACGGCACCGCCAGTCACGTGCCAGATGACTTTGTGCTTATACGACTACTTTGTCCAGGTCCCCAAATCTGTCACATCTAACCTAAATTCTGTGTATAAATACAAGTTACAGTAAGTCGTATACTTTTGCCACGAAAATACAAACTGAGATACGGGGTAAATAGGTTAAAGAGGTACACCAGGAAAAAGTGCAAAATGTTAGTGTTTCATTATTATTTGGATTTTTTATAGTTTTGACGTCAATAAGTGCCTGGGAGGGCTTATGTTGAATAAATGATTTGACTTTGACCTGATCTTCCAACACCTAAACTAAGTACAGAAATTGGATACTTTTGGATAGCCAATAGTTTTCTCAAGCCGTGCAAGAGCCAACATAGTGGGCCCTCTCGATTACAGCCACCATTGTTGTCCAATCTAGCGATGTTTGTACTGCGCGCGAGACTTTATCCAGGCGATATTAAATATCGGTCATGTAGCGGAGGGAAAACTATCTTCAAACTTGAAATTTTATTTTGTGGATACAACAGAAATTACTGAGAGTACTTATAACATAAGATAGAGAGTTTTAAATAGAGAAGTATCTGATCATTTTAATACATATGAAGCTGTTACAGTTTGGCAGAAAATATAAAATGCAATGTAAAATAAACAAAAAAAATTGGACACGAAGACTTTGATTAGGTAGATTAGATTTTGTTCAACGTCGACGCCAATAGATGTCATCGATCCAAAAGAAAAAACATGTTAACAATTCTACTCTGTTAATAGACTATTATTTGATAAGACAAACAACGAATTGGAATGGAATGCGCCACGGGAATGTTGCGACGAAAATACTTTTAAGTTGGGGACTAACCACATATATGTTTATCGGGGATTTGGAGCACATACGTACGTGGTAAACTGATAATCTTCAATTTATCAATGCCACAATGCCAATAAAACGATCGTATTTTATTTTCTTCTTTTATGGACTTTCGAGTTAATATTGTCAATTTATCTAATACCTTTAAACGAGCAATTCTTGTATATATGTATATATATAATAATATATAATATAATCTGAATCTCGGAAACGGCTCCAACGATTTTCTTGAAATTTAGTATGCAGGGGGTTTCAGGGGATAAATCGATCGAGCTAGATAAAACGTCGTTTTATCCGTAAAAAATACCGGTCATCCAGGTACTTCTGATTAATAAGTAAAGCCTCTAGGCCTTGGTTCTGTTATTTTAAAACGTTTACAATCATGTCTTGCTGACCTACTTCTGCCATTTTGCCTTTGTTCTAATGTCAACATCATGCCACTGGACACGACTGTAGATGTTTTAAAATCAAGCCTCCGTACACTGACTGTGATCCTTTTATAATATAATTACTATGAGAGCTTGTCAATTTGGGTTGGAGCTTTCGTCCATGTTTCCGATTAAGCTTCGTCGTTGCATTTGTTTTCGGGCAGTAAATTTGAAACACCTCGATCTCTTCGATTTCTTTCAAATCTATTATAAATATTTTCGTTGACCCGAATTTAAATTTTTACATTTATACAGAGGGGAGTTTATGAAAGCAATGTGATACCTGCGACTCGACGAGCTAGAAGCCGAAGGCAACTTATTACTTCCGAGACCAACAATGGCAATCTGGGTCGGCGTTCGCCATTAATGAAATAACTAATAAACTGTTATACAATTCCTATTAAAACTTTCTTGTTTGCGACTGTGACTAAGCACGTTGTTCAGATAATATGTTGGCAATAATTCGTATGCCTTCTTCATATTCTAGTTAAAAACTAGTTTTATTGACTTCATTTTGATTAATATACATACATATTACAACAATTGATATAAAAATAACCAGCAAATTGATTTAGTGACGCTGTCCATCAGTGCTTGTAGCACACGTCGACAGCGTCACGTTTAATCGTGCATTAAAATAAAATTTAAATTAAATAACATACATACTATCAAAGACTTTAATTTCTATCAAAGTTATTATTTGGTCCTCTTACAGGTTCAATAATAGGGCTGTGGTTCACGGTCTCACGGTTCAGTAACCACAATATTAAGTAGAGACGGAAGCAGGAACGTATATTTTGTGAGTTTATTCCAATGATGATTTCAGTGTAATGGCTAATTTACTTAGTTAAGATGGCCAGATTATCGTGATATTATAGAACAATGGACACTGACATGCATTGTTTAATTAATCCTGTCCTGATGTGATATTAATTACAACTGTAATTTACATTGACACTGCACAATAATATTGGTATTGGCATATTATGTGAAATGCGTTTGACCTAATGCTGTTGGTATATAGATGTTTAAGTAATGATGACAATAACAAAATTAGTTAAGTACACAGATAGTAAGTGAGGAGTAACAATATCATGCACGCTAATTTAAACATGATGTGTAGGTGAGTAAGCAAACACGCACATTTGGATACGGATTTAGCTCTTACTTTATTATAATTTATTAAAATTTGTATTTATAAGTACTTAAGGTCAATTGAATTAGCTGAGTGCGACAGATAGAATACTATCCCGTTTCATTAAATAATTTGTCGTTTCATTAACATATTTCAAATAAACTATGGCAAAAAATGAAATAGCTATTCAGTTTTACTATTTATAAGCTCCCTAATAAGAACTCTATACTCGTATATAAGAAGTATTATAGTCGTACGGCTGCATTACATCTAAGGTCATATTTAATAAACTGCAAATATTGTGAGGATAAATTCAACGGGTCGGGCGTGGATTCCCTAAATCACAATTCGTCTGATTATATAAATTACCAGTTTCTTACTTCGTACACATCGCACAATCGTCTTAGTCGCAAAATGTCTAATTTCTAAATTACCAGTTTCTCACTTCGTACACATCTCAAATCGTCGTAGTAGCAAAATGTCTAAATTTTAAAATAAGTATGGATCGGGTCGGGTCGGTTGTGGATTACCCAAAACCTAATTTTCTGAATTATATATGATTCATATTTCGACTTTTTCCAGCAAAATTATGAAACCTCTTTTAAAAATCAAAGTATTTATGGGTAGGAATAGAATTATTGCTGGCCGCTTATATTTTAAGTGTCATTCTTAAAAACATATCTATAATAAAGACATTTCCTGTCAATAACTGAGGAGAATAAGTATTGTTGTAAGTATTTAGTTGTCTACAACAATGGACAAATATAAACGGAGTGAAATTAAGTTTATTACTAATCAAAAGGGAAAACCTGCATTATTGTACGACGGCCATAGGTATAACTGGGGGAACAATAATAAGAAAAATGGAAATTCTTTGTGGAGATGTATAAGCAGGGAAGAATGTAATGCATCGATAACTATTAATGGTGAACGGAATAGTGTCGTCCGACAGAGTATACACATATGTAAATCGAATCATGACAAGAATGTAAGAGCGGTTGTGATGGATGCTTGCAGAGAAGCAGTATGTGAAAAAATGAAGTCAGTGAAGTCTATTTTTGAAAAGCACGTTTCTAAGTCAACATCGAGTGTACCAATGCCGTCATACAAAGAAAAAAAAGAATTACAATTAATACAAACAAGTGTGTGTACATGACCTTTACTAGGAAGAGAAAACCCATTATCTTTGACTACCAAATAGACCATATTTCTATAAAGAAAGCACAGTCAGTCAAAGATCTTGGTATCACCCTCGATCATAAGCTCTCTTTTAATGAGCACATCTCTGAAATAGTCAGCAGAGCATATAAGAACTTAGGCTTTATCCTACGCGTGAGTAGGCCATTCGCCGATACCAACTGCTTGAAAGTAATATATTTTGCATATGTCAGGAGTATTCTTGAATACTGTAGCAATATCTGGAGTGCACAATATGTTATGTACAAGCAGGATATCGAAAAGATACAAACAAAATTTGTAAAACACCTGAATTACCGGTCGAAACTCAAATACTCGGGTGAGTATAAAGAGCTGTGTTCCTCTCATAAGCTTTTAACATTGGAAGATAGAAGAAAAGTGCTGGACATGCTCTTTCTACATAATGTCTGCCATAATGCTATAGATAACACCGAGCTCACGGAACTGTTCTTAAGGCTGCAAGCTCCTAAGGTCCGTACTAGACATACGTCTTTGTTTCACGTACCGCTTGCACATACAAATTACTATCAAAACTCTGTCGTCTGTCGTACGCAAAATTTTTATAATAAACACTTTTGCTCAGTGGACCTATTCCATAATAATAATAAAGGTACATTTAAAAAATTAATTGTTGATATACTTAATAACAAGTGAAAAGGTAGAATAAAGTATAATATAAGTTATAATTAAATATTCAGACTCACACACACACACACACACACACACACACACACACACACACACACACACACACACACACACACACACACACACACACACACACACACACACACACACACACATCACTCACACCAAGCACACGGATATAAACTGCTCTCAATTAATTTAAACAAAGTAAAACTGTAATTGGCTGTATTATTTAGAATTAAGTCTATTTATGTTATAAAAGAGCTGTGGTTTTTGTTAAATAAATAAAAAAAAAAAAAAAAAAAAAGACTTTTTATATAGAGCAAGGAAAAAATATCTACAAGTAAAAATGACTGAGTTCAACGATTTAGGTGATGTAGAGATTCCCCAGGTATTGGCGAGTGATTTTCATTTGGTTAATGACGGCGAAGAGGACAGAATTTTAATTTTTTGCTCGAAGATGTGCAGAAAGGCTGTGAATTATTTTCGTAATAAACAGTTTTTTGGAGACGGCACGTTCAAACGCGCTCCAAAACCTTTTAAGCAGTTTTTCTCGATCCACGTTGATCTTAATAGTTGCGAAAAGTATACAAACATTGTACCTATTATTTACGCACTGCTTCCAGATAAAACAGAAACTACATACCGCAGATTATTCTCACTGTTAAAAGATACGCTGTGTATTGAAATATCATTATTTAAATGTGATTTTGAGACTGGATTAATCAACGCGGTCAAATCGGTGTTTCCTGATGTAGAGATACGGGGATGCTATTTCCACTTCAATCACGCCATATGGAAGAAAGGAAAACGTGTTAAACTAACTGACACTAGAGCTGGTAAAGAGATAGTGAGAATGACGGCCAATTTGCCTCTAGTGCCAGTCGATAAATTGAATCAAGGATGGATTTCTATTGTTAAAGAAGCCCAGAAAACTGATGAAATGGAAAAATTTGTACAGTACTTCAATAAACAATGGCTGAAGTCGCCCATGTTGATCTGCTGTGCTACAGAGCGACATCGCACTAATAATGGGATTGAAGGATGGCATCGCCGCCTCAATGTACGAGTGCCACATAAATCTACTCTGATTTTGTTTTTATACATTTTGAGAAAAAAGGCAAAATTAAAGGATATTAAAGTGAAAAATCATTTTTTTGAACGGTCGCAAAGAAAGCGACGTGACATGATGTTCGATCAAATGTACAAAAATGAACTCAACAGCTTAAACGAAGGTAACGTAAACATAATTGACTTCATTAAAAACATTATACAAATTAAGAAACAAATCAAATTGAGGTATTGATTACCTATATGATTATACTTTAAGCTATTGAGTTCATGACGGATTACATGTCTAATTACCTCTTTTCTCAAATTATAAGTGAAGCGTACGATTTTTAATTAATAATTATTATCATTCACATTTTAGTTATTAAAAGTTATTTCTTGTATGTAAAATTTTAATTTATAAATTTTTTTACATTCCTCTTTAAACACTTAAAAAAGTCGAAATATGAATCAAATATAATTCAGAAAATTAGGTTTTGTATAATCCAAAACCGACCTGACCCGATCCATACTTATTTTAAAATGTAGACATTTTGCTACTACGACGATTTGCGATGCGTACGAAGTGAGAAACTGGTAATTTAGAATTTAGACATTTTGCGACTAAGACGATTGTGCGATGTGTACGAAGTAAGAAACTGGTAATTTATATAATCAGACGAATTGTGATTTAGGGAATCCACGCCCGACCCAATTCAACAACATATTGTATAAACTATTTTTATGAAAAACCTTAAATTTTTATACGCTAGATTTCAAGAAAAACGCTAAAAGCAATTCAATTAAAAAGAAAAATAAAACACTTTCGGTAGTTTCAATTCGAAGGAACCGAAACAGAGAGGCCGCAATGCCTTCACCGCTTACACGTGCCCCTAAGAAACTAGAGGAAGGTGTAAGCGGTGAATGAAAATTTAAAAGAGCCGACAGAGAGGCCGCTCTTCATAATATTACAATTTTTGTGTCAGGAAAAGTAAAAAAAAACTAGCCTGAATTTTTTTTTTAATTCCTTATTTCTCTGATATAAGTTATATAAGTATATTAGTAGTTTTGTCAAAATATTTGCAGTTAATAAAATGTGACCTTATATAAAGTTTTCATTTAATACCTTTTTTGCGTCTAATTAATTAGTCTCAATTGTGTCTGACTTTTAGAATTAATAAAAGTACTTGAATTTGGAATTTTGAAACGTGACGCAGTTTCGATTGACATTTTGTTAAATCAGCCATTTTTGTAGAATATAAAAAGAAAATAAAGCATACAAAATGTTTTCATAAATATACGGTTAGGTACTCTGTAAGCAAGTAAGTTACGTGATAATTTTGGCGGGCAGAATCGCTACTTGGAATCGGGACAGGTTATTAAAAATTGAGCGACAGACGAAAAGAGCCTATTTCTTCTTTTGGGGATTTTGAAGAGCAAAGTCTTTACGAAACGTCCGAGACTAATCGAGATAACAAACAAAAGTTTATTGTTTTGCACTTATGTCTAGCCTTCATTAATTTTTCCCTTTGTTAAGTAGAAAGCTTCGTAAGCTTTTTTAAATATCTACTTTTTAACCAACCTACAGACAATATGTAAAAAAAAGTTTTAAAGAGAAAACTACATATTGCAGAAGCCCTATGTGAACGAAGTCGCGGGCACAGCTTTTATTTTTATTTTTTATTTAGTACATAAACATAATACAACATAGCGTGTTAAAAATATTACACAATAAGTATCAAGGACAGGTTGTAGTTCCTATGACGTATCTATGTCATTATACTTCTGCAATCTGAATCGGTAGGGTGATGATGTGAATAAGTTCATTTACATTGTAATTTGCAACATTTCGTCTAAAAAATACAAAGGGTTAAAGATCCCTCCCAATTTTAAAGATTAGACACGCAGACTTACAATTAAAATTTCCAAATCAACACAGCGTAAACAGCCCGTACTTTGTACACCTACCCGCATTGGGCCAACGTGGTGTTATTTAATTTAATTCAGGACAATAAACAATTACACAATAACATATATATATGTATGTAATACAGAGTTATAACCAAATGGAATCATTGTACAACCAGGTAATGGCGTTATGGCCCGATCTCAACACGTAGTATTTTTTATTTACTTAATTTATTTATGATTCACATACATTCACAGTATTGTTCATGTGAGGAGCCCATGAGTGGGTCGTTTATAGGCTAATGATGATGATGATGGATGATGATGATGATGATGATAATGAAATGACATAGTATATTTCAATTTGTGTTCGACGTTACACGTGTTAAAGAGACATTGTTTAACATTTCTGCGTCCCATTTCACATACGCACTTCAAACATTAAGTTTTTTTATATCATCATCATCATCATCATCATCATCATCATCATCATCATCATCATCATCATCATCATCATCATCATCATCATCATCAGCTCATTTTATGTACCCACTGCTGGGGCACGAGCCTTCCCTATGGAAAGATAGGGAGAACGGGCCATAAACCACCACGCGGGCCCAGTGCGGATTGGTGGTTGTTAACGACTGCTAATGCAGCCGGGACCAACGGCTTAACGTGCCTTCCGAAGCACGGAGGAGCTCGAGATGATACATTTTTGGTCACCCATCCGATGACCGGCCTTTGCGAAAGTTGCTTAACCTCAGCACTCGCAGACCGGGCGCGTTAACCACTGCGCCATCGAGCTTCTCGCGCCATCGAGCTCCTCAATCGATCAATTGACCATTCGACCTCCTCTTTTTTTTAATATTTTCTACTAACTATTTAGATTTCTGTATTTTCTTCAGGCATCATTGTTATCTTCCTTATCTTAATGGGGCCTGCTGAGGTTTCCCTCTCCTAGTAGCAGTTTGACCCATCGGGATCATTTGTGCAACCCTATCCTTTTTCTGTATAGATGATGTCATAATATTGGCAACGTCTTTAAGAGCAAAGAGCCTGAAATGTTCTAGTTTTGGATAGGCTGATCCCAGAAGTCACATTCTTTCTTAGCCAGAAAGTCACAGTAAGTGCTGCATTGACTCCGTTTCCTCTCCACATGCCCTGCACAAGCTGTTTGCTTATAGTTGTATTTGTTTTGTAGCTTAGTTCCTGTCAATGCACCAATGGGTAATAGGCCCACAATCTACAACCCCAGCATATGAACTTACTTCGTCCTAGAGTATTTTGCCTAGGAAGGACTTGGACTAGGTTGAAGTGTTCCATAGACGGTTGCTTTTTCCCTCATTTGCTTTTCTTTAGGTATAGAAAATTTTACTAAAATTCAATTACTTACTGGTTTAAACAATTTAGAATTTCAAAGATTGTACAATTTTTTTATTATTATTAAATGTTATGTTGCTTACATACATAATTACGACGAAGTGATATTGCATGCCAGTTACGGATATTTTCTACAGTCGACACCTTAATATTCACCAGCAAAATATACAGAGGTATTTTACTTAGATCACCCAAGGGAATATCACCTGAGCTATTCCACTTCGATCACCTACGCTAAAGTACCTGCAACCTGCTAGTGACGTGGTGTATTATGTTTTCAGGACGTGAATATACACAGTACCTGCAATAAATTATATTCTATTCTACATCGAAATGTCTAATTAACCTATAATATGCGCGAGCGCTGGTCAGCGCCGCCAAGCAATAGTAATTTTATTTTGTCTGTATTCACGGCAGATGACGGATTAAAGTACCTGTGATATGTTTGTAATTGTATATAAAGGTATCGTGAACTCACCCGGGTAGAAGTCGTGCGACTTGGACATCTTGACCCTGGCGCCGGTGTCCTTCTGCAGCTGTGCGATGGTCTCACCGCCCTTGCCGATGATGGCGCCCGCCACCATGGACGGCACCAGCACCTTGAAGTGGTACGTCGGCTCAACTGCTGAGCAAAACGGGACAGTTAATGGAGGGACCAGGCGGGGGGAGCACTGTGTATATTATTTAATTTATTTATTTATTCATATTGTACTTGCGTTAATT
Organism: Eudonia mercurella; assembly: GCA_963082485.1. Taxonomy (NCBI): domain Eukaryota; kingdom Metazoa; phylum Arthropoda; class Insecta; order Lepidoptera; family Crambidae; genus Eudonia; species Eudonia mercurella. The sequence goes on from OY720041.1 coordinate 16,958,209, forward strand.
AAAAACCATGGAAAGTTTTCCGTATACTAATCAGTGCTGTACTGCTGTTCATAGGTACTCGTATATTGCAATCAAAAAAACTATAAAGGATTAATTAAAATTATTTTAAGACTAATACGATTCAGATACAACATGATTTATTTTTAGAGTTATATACTTATCTGATATTTGCAATAAATTAGTAATCAAGAAGAAAATCAATTTAATTTAAGTGACAAGAGACGAAGTCTTAAAAACAGAAACTGTAACACAGTACTCCAAAATTTTAAAACTAAATAAAGTTTTGATGAATGAGGTTTTATGTATGAGAAATAACAAAAAGAATTTAGTGATAGAAAAGTAAACCAATTATGAACCATAAAACCCCATAATGCCAATTAATGCAAGGTTGATTTAGCAGCGAACAAAAGCAAAACAAGTTTAAGTATTAGGTACATTGTTTGTGCGTTTGATCACTAATTTATAATAGTTGTACAAGTTATGAGTCAGAGTGAAGTGCATATTTATGTGGATGTGTTCTGCAGACCACACCTCTGGAGCCTGTGCTTGTGTCAGTTGGAATGGTGGCGGCAAACGTTTGGCAAACGTCAAGGCTTACTGCAAGCCAACGTCGGTAGGGCGACGCAGGTATTTGGCCAATTATCAAATGAATATTATTCTAGTCGTTTGAAAATAATAACATTCAGTGGGTTACAATGGTGATTTGTGACCTAAATGCTAGCGAGTGGTACCTATTTATCTTATTTATTTAAAGTTAATTTTAATGAGACATTTACAGTGACTCAATTTGAGATATAGTTATTAGAGATGTGCAGACTCATCGATCATCCACTGACATTTCTTGTCTGGTAGGGACCAATCAAGGTAAAAACCAATAGGTCGTTACCTACTTTACGTTTTTTACTTCAGATGAACACTACAAATCAGTGCACCTCTATAACTATGCATTAAATCATTACTAATTAAACTTTATAGAAGCTGAAAAACAGACAAGAATAAATAAAAGAATTGGAAAGTACACAAAAGAGACAGACATAAACACAGATGTTGATGATGACGATATTTAAAGCACCTTTCCTCGACGTGACGGACACAACTAGACCCGCTATGTGAAACCTGTCAAACTAAACATAATTAAACGCCAAAGTACCAAGAAAAACTGGTTCGAACAAAAAGACGAGTAAAATAAATCACCACACCAATTAAATAAAACCACATCATATAATTGTGACGATACACAATCGGGTTTGACCTCCGACATCTGCAACAACAAAGCTGAATTAAAAAGAAACTACAGTCATACATATCGATATTGCGATGGAACTGAGAGGAGAAGCGCAAATACAAAAATAGTGTTTGCTACAAAACATAATACATGATATCCTTTGTTTGGCAGAACGTTGCCGCTATATTGGACCGCGATGCAAATGGAGAGATCTGCCCACCTGCTACAAGCTGCAGGCACGAGCTGAGCTCGGGCTGGCTGGCCGTGGGCCAGCTTGCGGTGGGCTTTATCGACAGACCAAGTAGTTGAATGATGAAAACAAACATTTTTGTGAGGACCTTAATAGACCGACTTGGCTCTTTTCTCAAGATAAGAACTTTAAAGGACCTTGATAGACTGACTTTGCTCTTTTCTCAAGATAAGAACTTTAATTCTTTATGGTTTTCTTTATGTAAATACGATGTGTTGTAACACCAAAACCCTAAATCTATAATCCTGATTTTAAAATAAGGTGCTCTGATAATATAGATAGAAAGTCTTTTGAGTATAATTTAGCTACATTGAAATTGAAGGTTTCAAGTGCAAGTGGCCGTAAGCCAGTGTCAGCCTGCAAATATCGATCCGTTCGAAACAACAGTCATCGATTTTGATTAACCTCGACTTCTATTATGAGCGCTCATTTGCAGCACGGATGTTAGATAGAATAAAAAAGTAAGTAAGTATACTTATTTATAAATTAACTGGTAATTTGCTGTTATCATCATTATTTATAATGAATTTTGAAGACGATAGTTTAATATACAACAAATAACAGATAGATACAGAGTGCTATCGTTAATGGTTGCCTTTTGCTGCAACTACTTAACAGGGTTTTGCAGTTGTGTGCGTTACATCAGCGTGCCTAGCCTCTGCATTACATTCGAGGGAGATACAGGGTGCTTAGTGCAAGTTTCATTCTACTACTAAACTTCGTTTACGTGGACGTAGCCGAATAAATACGGATAGTAAACAAAACTCACACCAGGCACTTAGATAACCGAGTAGTGTTTAATGGACGTCCGCTGGCTCAGTCGTAAGTCGTGACGTAAGAGGCCGCTAATGCGCTACAATGCGCGCGCGACCTTGCAGCCGGCTATGTTTAGAAGAATACTTTATAAGGCATAATTAAAAACGAACCGACAACGCGTCATAGCAGTGACCTTCAACGCAATTTTAATATTGAAATCTACTAATTGCTATTATCGTTTGGTAAGGGAAATGTATGAATACAATATGTTAAGGTAGAAGATGAGATAGAATTTAAATATAATTAAACAAGCATCGTCACCATGATTTTATCAACTGAAAAGGTGATTGCTATAATAATATACATTAACGTGTAATGCACAGCGAATAATGTTTCAATCTCGTTTTTATTGAATGCTAACCTGTTAGGAAAGAAAACCTTATAGGTAAGTATATAGTGTATATTAGTTAGTTATTATTTTATAAAGCTAGGTCGGGTGGTTTTGAAGTTATTGAAGATTTTCTAACCGACCCTTTTTCTTTGCGGTCCAGTGTATCTAAGCCAAATTAATTTAGTTACTTAATATATTGTAGTCATTGTAAAACTGCATGTTTTTAGGAAGAAGAAGGTACTCCTGATTAAATTAATATCGTCGCAAATAGGTCATGCATCATGTTACCTGTGCGACGATCTCTTCACAGATTTGTCAGAATGCCAGATTTTACATAAAAACTGTAATCTACACCACTAAGATGATACACGGGTAACAAAAGAAAATTTATTTTGTATCATAGGAGTTAGTAATTAATTAATTAGTAATGTATTTAGTAGATAAGTTACTGATAATATGTTATTAATGTAAGCTTAAATGAATGCAACTATCGTATTGGATTAGTCTGTAAGGATAGTTGTGTATTGAAATATAATAAATAAATAAATAAACTGTGAAATCATATTTAAATAGAAAAGCCACGATAAAAATAAGTGATGTTAGTCTTGCCTAACATATAAAAAAAATGTTACTAAATGTAGATTTTACGTTAAGTATGTTTGTTACGAAACTTATCAATCTTAATCACGCATCCTTTATACGGTTTTTAAATACATCCAATCGTTTTGATAAGTCAAGAAATTAAAACCATTTAACCGGGCGCGGCCCAGCGAAGTTTTAGTATCAACTGGACCAACTAAAGCAAATTATTTGATTAAACTCCCGACTTCGAGGTTAACAGTAATAATTATACAATTCTGGAATATTGTTTCTTTTGAAAATATTTGGAGTAAATCTTAACCATTTCAGTTCAAAGTCAAAAGGAAAGTTTCGGAAGATTTCCAGAATATTAATTGTGAAGCAAAATAAAAGATTGACAAAGTAAATTGATTCGGACCAAAGCTCATTAAAATGTACATGGAGGAAGACAAGATAACAACGGGAGCCGCAAAAAGACATCGTTATTATGAAACTGGAGTCTAAACCACTGCATACTCTGGTCCAATTGAATTTGCCAAAAAGGCGAACAGTCTTAGCAAGTCGTTTTATTATGGAAAATTATTGAAAAACATTATTCGAACTGCCTAACTTAATCATTACATTTTTGTCTTAACTTTGAGGTTATTGCGGAGTGTGTAATTTTTGCTCGAAATCTACCTAGATGGCTACCCTACTTGGTAGTAGGGTAGCCATCTAGGTGGTCCCTATCGTAATAGGTTCTGTGACCAAGCCGTGTTAGGTAGGCATTGTTTTGCATTATGATCTATAATAGTGTCATTATACTTGTAGAAGTATACGAACTAAGGTTTCTGGGTTGACAGAGTGCGCGTACATTTGAGGTTTATACGAGTATGATAGTTTATCTTAGTGTATGATTTAAGTATCATCGTTACCCAATTTTAAATAGTAAAATACAAATATGGTGAGTTTGGTCGACGCTTTAATGTCCGCATCGTCATAAATCACGCGTGATCCGATCGCTCGTCACATCGGGCGCGGGTTATCGCTCGGAAAACGTCCGTGACGGCGCGGCGGCACCACCGCACCACCCGCGCCCGCGCTCATCCATAATGTACAACATATAATCCTACCGAACGCGATATTGATATTTACTGCCAAAATAACTAACCAGAAGTATAAAAAAATAAAGGCTAGGTCCTACAACGTAAGTTAGAAATATATAATCATATTGTGATGATCACTGATTTAAAAACGTTATAGGTAAGGTATCCCAATAACAATTTCTTTTTAACTAAAGCAAAATACTTATTAAATTAAGTTTATCAAATATTCGAATTTACTCGTACCTGTGTAGGTATGCTTTGTTTATTGTCATTTATTTAAAAAAAAAATTATCAAAAAAAGTACAAAAGCATGTTAAAATGTCGCATGGTGTAACTATTTATTAACACCCACTCGCGAACATTAGGCCAAGGCTACAGTTGCGCCCAGACGTGGGACATTCGTTGGCGGTTGGATTACGTTCGCGTTATTGAAACCGTTTATTGTTATATTATTTGCAGTTCTTTTGCCTGCCTGGAATTGATTTGGCTACCTTGAAATTGGCTCTCCACCGATACATAATGCAATGTTGTGGTTGTGGGTAGTGCATGTGCAAAAAGTAGTTTACGATGACGCAATATACGAGTATGTAACCACCGCCGAGCACGGAACTAATCACAATTCATAGTATAGATGTAAAAATATGTCAGTGGGTCGCGATATTATTTCGTTACAAAAGTGGTTAAATATCTTTTAAGATGTAGATGGGAAGCTCGACACTGTATTGGTTTAATTGGTTTCGCCGAGCGGTGGGAAGGGTGTGAGGGAGCAGCGGGGGTCCGGGGAGGGATCTGCGCTCTCCGCTGCGGAAACTCGCCATCGCCAGCCTGTACGGCAGGCAGCTAGAGCGCAGCCACGTCACACACTGCCTGGGACGTTTCCCGGTAGACGTGTAGACGCCCGTGGACAACACAAATCGACGCTCCCGAGCAATAAGTCGGCAATGTGTTATCACGGACTTTTTGCTGTTATGGCAGATTTGGCATCTATGGACTAGAATACACCATGTCAATTTTTTTCAGATCTGTCCTAAAGATATTTACAAAGATATGATGGCAAAAGCGTTTATTGTAGGGAAATTTAAAAACAAAATCATGTCAGCAAAAATACTGTAATAGATCTGTACAAAGAAACATTTTATATTTTATTTTGGTAAGATGCGTTTACCGGATTATTGGCGTAAATAATCTTCACAAAGTTTTTGGTAAACTCCAATACGAGTTTTTTGTTGAAATAATTGTAATAAAGGTGTTTCGTAATATACACTAACAATGTTATTGAAGTCTAATATTGTCTTATTATTAAACGCAACACTGTATTACTGTAATTTTTATCCTAACTTGAACACACTCAGCTCGGTTCTGGATATTACCATATTTGGCGAGCCGCGTGACCGTTGGCAAAGTGCAATTATCTCTTTCTTTTATTGGTTATTAAACAGTAATAGACATATGCCACGCCCCCATCACCTGACCTGTCCTTGTCTATTAGCCGGTAAGATAAGTTGTTTACAAACAGTTGCATCTTGGTTGTAGCGGAAACGGGACCTCGCAATAACAATTTTGGAACTGGACGTTTCAGTGATAAACCGATACATAGTTTAGTGACGAAATTGTTGCGTTTATACTATTAGTTGTTGTGTTTTGCATTATGAGTTTTAAAAGACAGAGACTGTTAAAAAATGAACGTGTGAAACGAATGCTTCAAATGGTTGATGACACAGTTCAAAGTAAGTACCTATAGTACCTTATAACTATATTAACTCACAATTTCAGTTTATTGTCTAAAGTGTTTCTATAACGTTTTTGTTTATTATTTGATAGGCGCTGACGAAGAGTTAGTAGACACAAATAATGTTTGTCCGGAAACAAGTCTGAAGGCATCCTCCAGCACAATGTCTGACATGCAAGAAGTATCAAAAGGTATATACTTTTAAATATTTACTTTGTTTTAATTATACCTACCACCACCACATCCTATTTATGTCACCACTGCTGGGGCACAGACCTTCCCTGTGGATAGGTATTTATTAGGAGTTCGGGCCGTAACCCCCACGCGGACCCAGTTCGGGTTGGTGGTTTTTTACGACTACTAATGCAACCGGGACCAACGGTTTAACGGTGCCGAAGCCCGAAGGAGCTCCAGACTTAAAATTTTTGGTCACCCACCCAATAACCAATCACTGGTTGCTTAGCATACGAAGTCGCAGCAGAATGCGCTTACCATTGCGCCGCCGAGCTCCTCAACTCCTCATACCTAACAACTTAGTTCAAATAAGTAAGTTGTAACCTTCTGGTTATCTATAATAATGTAATTACTACTTAGGTTGTATTGTTTATAGTGTTTTATACTGTTTTTGTTTATAGGTACTGATGAAGAGATAGAAATAAATAATTATTGTCTAGAAAAAACTCCAAAAGCATCCTCTATTACAATATCGGACGTCCAAGTACCTCTAGTATCGAAAGGTTTGTAGAACTTTAATAACATCCAAATAATTATTTTTACACATTTTTCCGAAATCAAAAGTAACTAATGAGGTATTTCAGACTACGAGTATAATCTGTTCTGGCGTGATTGAATATCAAAAAAAAAATCACATTTTATTTTATGATAATTATTTTAGTGAGAATGCCATTGATATTTTTTTGTTGTTTCAGAGAGTGATTGCGATTTTATTGTTAATCCCGAATCTAGCGTAAAAGACATTCCTTTCAATCAAGCTGTAACGAGATATGAGTTGCGAGGTACGTACCTACCTATTAAAAACTGTGAGCAATAGAACTTTTTAAATATAAAGTGACGACCTCCTATACCTACCTATAAATTAAATTGTTGTTTATGAAATTTTACTTTCTGTGATATAGTCTTGAACAACTGATAAATTTTATGTTTTCTTCGTTCATTCTGGTTAAAACAATAAAAACAAAACTTGTGATATATGAGACGTTGTATCAATCAATATCTAACATAAAATAAATACAAAAAGTCAAGTAATCTTTTTTGATTACAGACGCACAGAAAAAGAAGTACGTAAATGCTGATCACGAATCAACTGACGAAGATTTTTCACCAGACTGCTCGGAATATATTCCGAGCCCACAGACAAACAAATTGAACAGTCCTTTCAGTACCACTTCAAGTCTAAGCGTCGACTCAGCATGTTTTAATAAAATCATACCAAATCCAGGAAATATTAACACTCCATCAACAATTTCAAATTTATCATTGTACTTGAATAACGCTAGCTTTGTGGCTTCTTCATCAGAAATATATATAGCAAACTTAGATTTATTTCAACAGACTACTGAAACGGAAAACCAAACCAGTCCAAGCGCAACAAAAACTATAAGTAACCAAAAAGATGCAGATGAAACATTAAAATCAGTAGAAATTTTAGAAAGTAATCTTGATGCAACATTGACCTGCAAAACTTCAAATAATATTTTGAGTACTGATGAAGTTGTAAGCGATCGTGAGGACAGTCCAAGTTTAATAGGGAGAATAAGTGGCCAAGAAGATAAAAATGAAATTTTAGAACGAGAAGAAAATTTAGAAACTAATCTTAATTCATCATTGAATGGTAGAACTTCAAACGATTCTTCGCATGTTATGGAAGTTGTAAGACGTGATCATGAGGACAGACTTAAGGAAGTACACAATTTAACTATTGATATTGAATACATTGATAATGATAACGACGATAATGAAGTGAATTTACAAAATCAACCCTCTACATCTTCGGAAGAAGAAAAAAGATTGACTAGGAAACGCAAACAGAACAGAAGTGAGTGGCGTTGTAAAAAAAACAAAATCCTCAAAAACTCTGGAAAAGCCTACGAGGGTTGCAATTCTAAAAAGAAATATCCTAAAAAAACTGTAGGCTCCCCATGTTCATGCAAAAAAGGTTGTGGCCAAAAATTCAGTCTGTCAGAAAGACAAGCTATATTTGACAAATTTTACAGTCTTGGTGATCGCGAACATCAATGGTTGTTTATCGGTAGATCTGTCCAAGCCAAAACTATCAAACGAATGACTTTAGACCGTAAAAACAACCGCACGCAAACCTTTAAGTACTCTTTAACTTCTAATAAAGAAAACATTTGTGTGTGTAAGAAATTTTTTTTGAATACTTTACAAATTGGGGAACAGGTGGTTTATACAGCAATGGACAAAGTTATGAATTCAGATGAAGGACTTAAAGATAAAAGAGGGACACATGATAATAGGCCTAACAAAATGAATACTATGACAGAGGCTACCATTAAAGAACACATAGAGTTATTTCCTAAAGTGGAGTCGCACTATACGAGGAAGAATTCAAGCAGAAAATATCTTTCAGAAAACTTAAATATTTCAAAAATGTACCGCTTTTATACTGAGTGGTTTACCCATCAAAATTACACTGATGTTGTAATGGCAACAAGACGGCAATATGAAACAGTTTTTAACGGTCACTATAACTACTCATTTTTTAAACCTAAAAAGGACCAATGCCCTTCATGCGCCACTTATGAACAATCAGACGAAACTATAAAAGTAACTTTAGAGGAAAAACACAGACTTCATTTACAGAGAAAAGAAAATATAAGATCATTAAAAAAAATAGAAATAGAGACAGCCGACAGAAATAATACCACAGTAGCAATATTTGACTTGCAAAAAGTCTTAAGTGTACCTCAATCTGAAGTGGGCACGTTTCATTACAAAAGGAAGTATCCATGCTACAATTTTACCGTTTTTGATGCTACACGGAAAATAGGATATAGTTATGTATGGCATTACCAAATTGCTAAGCGAGGAAGCTCGGAAATAGGGAGTGCTTTGTTATTATTTTTGCAAACTGAACGTGAGAAAGGTATTACCAAGTTTTCATTTTATTCAGATGGGTGCTACGGCCAAAACAAAAATCGTTACATCTTTGCCCTTTATCTTTATGTATCGAAACTTCTAGGAATTTCCATTACACATCGATTTTTTGAAACTGGACATAGCCAAAACGAGGGAGATTCGATGCATGCCTGCATTGAAAAAAATTTAAAAAACAAAGTTTTGTACACCCCTGACCAAATTTACAGTATAATTTTAAATTCGAAGGTTACAGGCGAAAAATATCGTGTCAAGGAAATAGAACAGTGCGAAATTTACGATTTAAAACCACTCGTAGATGATAGGCATTGGCGGTGTGATGAAGAAGGAAATGTGATCCGCTGGGCTGATGTTATGGAGGTTAGCGTGTCTGATTCACAAGCAAATAAGTTGTTTTTCAAATATAATTTCGAAGACACTTATTCAGAGCTTGACATAAATAACTCTAGCTCAGGTAAACGAAGAGGACGAAAGCGTACTCAAGGTGCAGGTACATACCTAGACAATGTGCAGTTGCAACGTGCTTACCACGAACCTATTCCAATTAGTAAGGCTTTACATACAGACCTTTTAACTTTGTGTAAAAGTGGAGCTATTCCACGGTTTTACCATCCTTTTTATGAATCACTAACCTGTTCTGAAGCAAATAATGAAAATATCTCTGAAGAAGAAGAGTAGGATGATTAATTTAAATGTTTCTAATTCAAATTTTATTGATTTCAGGATATGTCTTATTCCATCTATTGAATGTTGTTGTTGATTAATGTTTCTTAAGCCATACATTTTAATTAGTGATGAATAAACTTTGATTTAATAATCTATTCGTTTTTCTTTCCTTAAAACCTTCACAAAAATAAAATCGGTAATGGGTGGTAACAATAATAATGTTAATCTATATTTCCCTACAATATTGATGTTATGTATCAATACAGTTTCTATAATTATTTTTATTACAACAATAATGTCGTAATGACACGTTGTGGATCATCGCTACAATCAAAAATAGTACTGTAGAAGTCCATAATATAATGTTACAAAATGAATCATTTCAAAAATTTACTACAATAATCCCGTAAGTGCTATTGCCGTCATATCAAAACTATAGAATTTCAGGTAATATGAATTTTCTCAAATTGCTGGGTTTTGAATGATAATATTTTCATATTAAGAGTACGGTTACATTCTACAAAAAAATAGCTTTCATTTGATACAACAATCACTTTGATACTCCCATTCGCTGATAAGATATTGGACAAAAACAGTAAATATTTTTTCCTGTAAAATTTAGTTTTTTCTATTACCGACTTATTGCTTGGGAGCGTCGAAATGTATTATGACTGGATCACTGTTGAAAATCCGCTCATTTTATTTCATCGATGTTTTTTATGCGGTCCGCCAATAAGTGGAACGCGTTACCAGCGTCTGTTTTTCCAAAAGATTGCAACCCTTCGTTGCTTCATTGTAGGCCTCATTTTGTCTTGTAGGCAGAATGAGGTCATGAGCAAACGCAACCCCAGCAACCGATGGAAACATAATGTTAATATAAGGGTAGTCTACGTCTATAAGCTTGCAGTATATGTATTGAAATTATTTCAATACTTCGAAAATGCAAGCTTATCAAGTAAATATAGGCAGCCGCTCTGCAGTAAAACAAGACGTTATTAAACGAATAATTAACACGTAAACCAATTGGACAAGCGTGCGTACACGTTTCGCGCACGGCGGGCGACGGATAACTTTCAATAGCTTCGAAGTTTTGTAACGCGATTGTGCTGGCGGTGCGATGCTAGTATATTATTAAATAACTCAACAGCCGCCTCCGTTGAACTGTACAGATGGATTTAGATATTTTAGGTCACGTTCATTTATTTTTAAACAATTATATAGCGGGACGTCCCCGTTTCGAAAACACTACGCCGCCGGCCGGCGCCGCGTTGCGTACATTAGCATTACGCTTCATTTAGAACGAACGCCGCTGCGTCAAATAGAATATAGGACATGATAATACTCCAAAGAACTTTGATAAAAAATCATCATCTTAAATTGAGACTTGCCGCCGGCGGCGCCGTTCTGATAAAACACGACGATAAAGCTGACACGATATTTATTTGGCTACACAAAATTAAAAATTATGGAAACCCTACCGCAATTTCATGAAAAAAAAAACTATAAAATAATTTTAATTTCACACTGAAACCCCATTCAATTGTAATATAAATTACTTCTCTGTGCCAACGCCTTATTAAATTTTATGCGTTTTGATGGGGGCACCGTAAATTGAACCATAAAATGATTTCGCCTATTTTCGTAAAATCCACCTACGAGAGCTGGCATGTCGGAGTTTAACGAGGCCTTTGAAACGAGCACATAAAACCACTCATTTAAAACGAACGCATGAAAAGAACTGATGAGGTCTAAAGTATCATCAGCACATGGTCTTGAGGAAATATCAACGCTTCTCTTCAACGAACATGGGGAGAAGGGATGTATAGGGAAAGAAAAGATAGTTTCAGTATTTTACGTTTCTACAATTTATCGAAATAACAACATCGTTGTGAGTTGTGACTTTTATTATCACGAACTGCTCCATAAATAGACGAGGTGTGAATTATCACGTTATATCATCATAACACAGTTTATTAGTCTTATGTTATTACAGTATAAGTCAACTACTGAGACGTCGTCGACGTCGCGTACACTGATAAGACAAAAAATATTCCAAATTGGCACATTACTCTGTCAATATCTGATTCAGTTGTGACGTGTTCTAGTAATTAGATCAATGTTTTCCACATGTGCCCTGTTTTATTCTCAGCAGGGGTATACTGTTCTCCAGCTAATGTTGTAGGGCTTATTATTTCTAAATCTGCTTGATTAACTACGACTAATATTTTATTATCATGTTACCAAAACAGCAGTTCAGTGGAATCTGGGAGAAGTACGCTTTCATCTCCGGCTACATATGTCAAGTGTTAATACTTATTATTAGGTAAGATGAAGGTCAACAATCAACAACAAAGTCACCGAGGTAAGCCCCTTGTTGACCATAAACAAAGATTATGAACAACCTACTCATCTGGTTATAATTCCATTTCCACAAATGTTTTAATATAATCAGCAACATGAGTAGTAAACAGTTTCATGGGTGTTTAAAATTTGAATAGCGCATTAAATCCGTAAGACCAGCCGCCCCACGATGCAAAGCGTCGTTTGTTCGCCGCGGTGCGAGGTGTAAACAAAGTTGTTCCAGCGCCGTTTACTGAAGTGGAAACGCTCAAAAGTACAATAAACAACAAAACACGGAGCGGGGCGAAGCCCGCGGCGCCCGGCGCCCGAGCCTGCCCGACTCTTAATCTGAGCAATAAACTTAGCACCAAAATGTTGTGCTAGACGTTGATAAATTATTTAGATTAACTGGCTTCACAGCTTCTGTCTCTGTGCATTATTTATTAAGGAGCTTAGCAATCAAGTAAATGGACGGGATTTTTAAATCCGACAAATATAATTATAATTACCTACTACTCGTACTAGACGACAAAAAAGATTTTATCCTTTATCCTAAAATTAAAGAGGATTGACTTTGTAATAAAGGGACCGAGAATGAAGATTAATTTGTTTGGTCACAAAATACGATATGGCAATCAGAAAATATAAGAGGAACTTGAGAGAAATGTATTTACAGTTTCCCAATAGACATTAATTTTTTTGCCAAATGTACTGCCTCCAGACTGCTATCACTTCCTTTGAACGCGTTATTTTAAGGCTGTTATAACATTAAGCCAGATTCTTCCTTGAAGTACCTAACCACTTCAAATGTATATCTCCGTGAATGTGAACCAGCAGGTTTTACGAGGCACGTGCGGTTTTAGTTTATGCCCGTCCGTGATGGAAGGCTTCTTGACTCCTGCATAAATAAAGACGTTATTTTGTGTATAGAATGTATATTATTAACGTAGTAAATATAAAGAGGCTATAAAGAAACGGAGATAAGAAAAGCCTTTGCTGAATTCTATCATGTTTAAGTTTATCCAACTCGCTAACTGATGCCGTGTAGGGCTATGGAATGTAATAGTTCTACTCAAAATTGGTTTTTATATTTTCTTTCCAAAATCTAAAAAAAAAATATATTAAAAAGATATTAAATTTAAATATTTAAAAATAAAACAGCATTTGAAAAATAATTATGAAGTTTGTTCCAGGTCCACTGTAAGCGTACTTACCTAAATAAATTTTGAATATGAATAAAAAAACATAAGTATAACAATAGTTCGAGAAGGAGAACTTGAATAATCACAATATTATGATGGTGAAGTTGACTCTCACAAGTTGCAAAATTAATAGTTACTTTATCAAGTATTATTTCAATAGCAGAGAAGCCTGTTTCTCGGAGAAGATACTTAGAATTGAAAGACCGATGATTTATCTTATCGATCCCAAGCTGGCCAAGCTTATGGCATCTATCTTTACAGAGGAAGAAGAGTGAAAGGACGGGGTTGCACAAAATCCCGATGTGTCGAAGTGTTACTGCAAGAGGGAAACCTCAGCAGGCCCCACTAAGATAAGATAAGATCTTATCGATAAAATAATGCATCTGTGGTAACGTGTTTTTTAACGAATTCGTTATTTTCCAGAGATGACGTGCAATTTGAACCTTATTATTATTTATTTTGTACCACTTATTTATTCTAATAATCATACAGGATTGTTCCCATGAATAAAAATTTAAATTGTTACAGTAAAATATTCAATATCATTACAATAATAAAATCATTCCATCATTATAATTAGACATTCTTTAAAAACTATTAAATATAAACTAAAAAATTACAAAATTACATAAAGATTACAATATAAAAATTTACATATTTTCACAATACTTCAAACATGTTGACAGAAACGATTTTATATCATCAGCAAATACATCCAAATCAGGAAAAGTAACCAAGACAGCGTTAAGGGCGGTATACTGCTATGCATACGGCAGAGTGGGGACTGAGCGGACCTTATATCTGTGCTTATATGTAGCTGCAATAGCACGGCTTCGTTTGATTTCGTCACAGTTGCGTTTCGCAACCGAAAACTAATGAAAAATATAACGCTGTACCAGTCAAAGGGTATAAGTATCAGCAACTTCCATTTGAAAAAAATATCTCTAATTCAGTCTACAAGTATTACTTGCCATCTTTTAATTGTTATTTTTATTCAAGATTTAATGATTACTATACTACTCAAAACAAAATAAGGGCCACGAGGTATTTTTTCATTTTGGTGTAAATTATTAAACATTTACATATTGAAAGTAGTAAAATATTGAGTATACAAACTCTTTGATACCTAAACTTTTTAATATTGTAGTATTCATCTAATGCTGACAACAATTTTAAATAAAATTTGATTTAAAATTATTTTTGAAAATTTTGATTGCATTTTTTTTGACGTTTTGCTTTCCTTAGCTTCTTGGTTTATTAGAAATTATCAGAGTTCATTGATATCTCGAGTCAGGAACATCTTTTGCAATATGCCACAAGCACGCAGGCGTCATATGGACTCGCTGATAGCAACCAGAGCCGTTACAATGATTGAAGAAGGTCATTCGCAGCGATCTGTGGGTTTGCAATTGGGATTTTCTCGAAGAGCTATTCAAAATCTATGGAATCGTTTCCAAGAGACCGGCAGTGTTAGAAGAAGACCTGGTTCGGGCAGAGTTCGCATTACAACAGCTCAAGAGGATCGTTACATTCGATTAAGTGCGCGCCGAGATCGCACAACGACGGCCCGCAAGCTGCAAAATCGTTTACGGCTCACAACGGGTACTCGTGTCAGTGACCAAACTATTCGTAATCGATTGCATGAAGACCAGCAGGCATCAAGAAGGCGAGTTGTCCGTATTCCATTAACCAGAAATCATCGTGCAAATCGTTTAAGATTTTCCCGTCAACATTTGGACTGGGACATAAACCAATGGGGCATGGTGCTCTTCACAGACGAATGCAAAGTTAAATTTTTTAACGACGATCGGCGTATTAGAGTATGGAGAAGACGCGGCGAGAGATTTTCAGAAGCCTGCATCCATGAAGTCGATCGTTTTGGTGGTCCAAATGTAATGATTTGGGGCGGGATAAGCTTACACGGCAAAACTGAGCTCGCTATTTTAAATGAGGGTACTGTTACTGCTCAGCGGTATATTGAGGAAGTCGTCAGACCACATGTGATCCCATTTGCCCAGCGAGCGGGTCCTGGATTCATCTTGATGCAAGACAATGCTCGTGCACACACGGCTCAAGCGACTCGGTTTGTACTGGAAGCGTCTCAAATTCAAGTCTTGCCGTGGCCGGCGAACAGTCCGGACTTAAATCCAATTGAGCACATGTGGGATCAGTGGTAACGAAGAGTTAGAGACGGTGATCAGGAAATCCACAACCAACAGCAACTCATCAACGCTGTTAAAAGAGCCTGGGAAGAGATTCCAATGGAAAATGTCAGGCATTTGATTGAGAGCATGCACTCCAGGCTTCAGGAGTGCGTAACGAAACGAGGGGGGCATACCCGTTACTAAAAGATGAGCATGGAGTATTTTCTTTTGTTTTCAGTAACTTTACATTGTTTTTATTTTTAACCTTAAATGTGTTTTTTCTTTCAAAAGCAAATAAACTTTTTAATCATTATTATTGGAATAAATTTATTGGTCTACACGGTAAAAACAACATTAGTTTTCGTTATGGAGACAAAAAAATTAATATTGGTTTTATTATTTTCATGGTACAGACAAAATACCTCGTGGCCCTTATTTTGTTTTGAGTAGTATATATTTTTATTTTATTGATAAAGATTCACCAACAACATATCCTTACACATTAAAAACATTGAAAACTGACTAGGCCAAAAGACATGCCTTTACAGGTGAATACAGCATTATTTTTTCTTATTTACTAGTTAGATTAACTTAAATGAAATTAGAATATGACAAAACAGATAACCTATAAAACATTATTAGCTTGATTACCATAAAATCCAATTTCAAATTTTAAATTTTGCCACATACAACCGATTAAAGGCGCGATCGAAAAGATTATTAATAATATTATTACATTGTTTTCAGTAAGATTACTAATTCGGTAAACAGTCAGTTATTTATTTATTTATTGCACTAGGTACAATATCACTTTCATAATACATAAAGTTAAAATTAATTGTTGACCTGTCACTACAAAATGTTATAATACTACGAGTAATTTGCGCATTACTGAACCTCACAATTTTTATATGCAAGGACAAGGCAATGCAGGACAGGACACTGCTGCAGTGGCAGAAATAGTTTTGAGTATGGTAGCCATTGAAACGGACTCTGTGCGTTTCGTTTATTAGGATTCTTTATAAATTATGAAGCACACACACCTACTGCTAAAGTTACAAACATAATTAAAAAATATATTTTTTTATAATTACGATTTGATAACGATAACATCGATATGACCACAATCACAGTTAATTTTAAGTCACTAGTTGGACACGGGGAAATCCCAGAAGGAGATGATGGGATTGGCTGGACTCCCTGGATTGATCCGAACTAGCTCTGGATAGAGAGAGGGACGGGAGGCCTTTGCCCTGCAGCGGGAAAGTAGACTCATAATAGGTAGTACGAGTATAGCATAACATCCTTGGTTTCCATCTTGGTTACGTAAATGTGCTTATAAACTTTTACGAAAGTGAACTACTGAACAAATGGGTTAACCCAGGCTGCCTAGACGGAGTTCTATTTGCTATTCGATCACATTAACGAACACGTGAATTTGTATAGCAACATCCAATCCTCCATCCAATTGTTAATAAAACTCACAATAAGCACAAGTCATCATACCACCACTTAGGGTCACCACTGTGACCATAATTCCAGGTGGACCTTGAAGACTAATCTTTTTTACTGAAACTTTAAGTTTTGGAGCATATCCCAGTGAAAATAATACAATTGATACTGAGGATCTCTTTAAAACAGTAAAATAAAATCTATCCTGCGTACAACATAACTGATGTTAGCGAATCGTTGTCAAAAGAAGTTATTCGAACCCAAGAGGTAACTCGTAGGGCTAGCATTGGTTGTCTCTGAAGATTTGCATAGCTTTTTCTTATACTAACTACACAAGGTTACCCCCCCCCCCCCCCCCCGCTCACTCGAAATTATAACTCAACTTTTAAATTTTACATGTACACGAACATGAACACCCAAGGTAAGATTGTGATAGGTTTTTTGATGTGTAAGTTAAAGTAATATTGATTTGTCTAAAATATCACCATAACTATGTTTGTTAGCAAATTCAGGGAAGACACTGGCCTGTAACACAGTTTTACTTTCACAGGCTGCAGGGAATTCACTTTTACTGTGTACATTGTTGTTGTGATGAATAAAGATATTATTATTATTATTATATTATTATTATTATTAATTACGTGAGCTGCCGGCGCCGCTCGGTGCATGTGGAGATTTATCGCCTCTGTGCCAGCATTTGGGCATTCCAAGCCATTTGGTGCAAGGCACCGCGCATCGCGCCAATCTACCTTCAATCAGATCCCTGCGCGGAGCTCACGCTAACATGTTATTGTGCGAGCTTTGTATCAACTTTGGGTTTGCAAGTGGAGGACTTTTTAGCCTACACATGACACAAATAGTTGACTGCGTTTAAAATGGTCAGTCTCAGCTCACCTAATGCAGAAGATAAATAAATTTGCACGGATAGAAGAGAGCCACGATACCATAAATTGGTAGTGCACTTGACCCGGTATGTCAGAGGTTGGATGGAGGATCCACGAGCGGGGTACGAAGTGCTTGAACCTGTCAAGCACTTCAAATCCCGCTCGTGGAAAGATTTCTAAATACTTTTCCGAGATGTCTAACTTATCCAATGGTTTTATTATCTACATCTAAGAGTTTATTTTTTAAGGTAATATTTTTTATAAAATACGCTCGCTCGCTGCTAGCTCGTATAGTTGCCAGGTTTAATCGAGCGGAGTCGGTCGGAGGCGGTTGTGTAAGCTCACGCGAGCCCCGTCCGCTAACAAGCTCCTTTGCAGGGCTATTCATCTACCTGAAGTACCTACTGCAAGCCATTTTAGCTATGCGTTGCCTTCATTCGTTACGTTCGTAGGTGCCTCTATAAAAGAAAGCTTTTGAACCACATTTCTGTATTCTCATTCAAAACATTAAGTAGGGGGGGACCCCTTAATCAATAATTTTGGTAATACTTTTGTTTACGAACTTTCAAGTTTATTAGTCTTGAACCCTAAAAATGATAAATAATAAAATCGTTTATTTCAGACCATTGGACCCATTGGATCAAAAATATTGTTGAACTTTTCTTCTGACCTAAAGCACCTATACTGAATAGTGACAAAATTGTGACGGTTGTTTTCATTTATTGATTTATATTCTTATTATGTATGTTATCTCGATGAATCCATTACAATATAATAATTTTGATAAAAGCAAATAGGTGTTGCGAGTTGACATGTTATAAGGGTAATCTATCATATCACAACGTAAATTGGTGAATCGTATCGTATCCCGCGGCACGAGGTGATATATGGTTTATACGACACATTTAATATGTGACACAAGTCCTATAGTGATTTCCTACAACTCTACAGGAAAATGCTACCATTTGCACTTCACAAACAAGATTTATATTTAAATCATCTTTGTACAAAACAGCGGTAACGGTTCCTAATTTCCCTCGTTGCTCATAACTTCTAACTTTACGAAAGATAATAAATGATAATATCAGGTCTTAGAAAACACAATAGGACGTATACCCAATTCGTCTTATGTAAGTAAGCAATTTAGAGAAGAATTATCAATTCCTAAAATGTAAAGTTAAATATTGCACAGAGTAAGCCACTATCCGATGACAGATAGAACCAAAAACGTGACGAAACCATTTGCGTAATAATCATGGATTCTATCTGTGGTTAAAAAACGAAAGTATGCCATCACATCCCACGCGGTGACGTGTGCGCGTGCGCATACGAATTCAAATGACGGGCGCGCGGCTGGCGGCCGAGGGGGCACGTTACTCTACGATTTGTATTGTTATTCTGTGATTTCGTATGAAGACTCTAAATTGCGCACGTGTGTCGCTAATTATAACACAAAACATTGTAGGTATATTTAGTAATAGACTCGAAGCCACGACCATTTGCAATCCGGAATTTCAATGTTTTTCTTATGTTACAAACAGCTTTGTCGTGGTCTCAACACCTGAGGTAGTGGCTCACAATAACGTCTAATATTATTTTGAACTACATTGTGATTTTATTAAGTATTGTAATTTATCTAATTTTTAAATAAATATTTTATTTAATATGGCTCTTGATATTTCGAACCCGAATATAACAAGAATACCTATATAATACTATACATTTGTCGATACAAAATCGACGTTCGCGAATATTTTTATTACACTTTGTATTTTTCTATAGGAAGTTAGAAAAAGACAGTTAAGGCCTGTGCTTTAATTAAATCCAGTTGTTCGCTGACGGGCATTGTGGTCGCGGACGCGTTCACATCGAGCCTGCAGTTAGTGAAGGCCTGAATGGAAATTAATTACGATTTGAACAGACGACAATGAGCCTAGCAGCCCGCAGCCCGATCAACGGCGCCTGACAAAGGCCCGTCGGCACCATTATTTGTGTACTCGGCTAGCACGACCGAGAGAATATTCTTATTGGTTACATAATCATGTTATTGGGAGACAAAATCATACAAAAACTGACATTTGTATACATTCAATTATTGGATAGATTCCTCACGTATTATAGATATAGTATTTAGTCAATACATAATGTATGTTGTTGTTTTTACATTATTGATGAAAAGCAAGATAGTGTATTAATTTGAAGATTTTATTTAGATACTATATTGTATTACCTATACCAGCTTTAGGAATTAGCTAATCAATGGAATATAATAAAGAAAATGAAAAAAAAAACACAGGAATACTGTTTTCCTCAGGTGGGAGGGAGTCTCGAACTTACGACCTTTCGGTACGGCTCCGAGACGATGTAAATAGCATTATATATGCAGAAAAATCAAGAACAAACTAAATGCGTATTAAAAAAATTAATGGTCACACTTACCTTTATTGCATAAGCAGTGACTAGATCGCGTGTACCAATTTATTTTTATGAATTTTTTTTGTAGGTTTTTAGCTATTTTACAGCAACAATAAACTATTGGTAATAACTGTCTTGTTATACAATAAATCAACAATCTATAATGAACACCTGTTCGAGTGATCGAACACAATGAGAACATTTACTACAATGCTAAATCAAACTAAACAATATTGTGTACGCGGTACGTGATACGGAACCAAATGAGAGTGTAATTTGTCATTCATTGAGCATCGGGGTTGCGCGGGCGCAAACTGTTGAGACAATTCGGAAATATTCTAAGCGCGTCACAAAATCGTGTCTATTGCGAACATACGTTAGTTATTGGTAACGAATCGAAGTGTAAATGGTGTGGAATATAAACATCATCGTGTTTATTTTTACCAACCATTATTGCGAGTGTTTCACTCACTCGAATCTTGGAACATAATAAACAAATGAGTAAATATATGTACTAACAAGAGTCAATTACTTATTTTGGAATCTTATGATATAGTTATACAGTTTTAGTACAAGCTCCTGACTTTGTACAGACCAGTAACATTAAAAAAAAAACTCTTTTCTTGCAACCAAATCTATGTAATCTTACCGATTTATACATGAACGATATTTATATTAAGATTCCATTTTATTTCTCCCTCCCCTTCTTTTACAGCGTCAAATTCTTGGAAAATCCTATCCATTTAAGGAAGCTGTCCATCAAAAACATAAAAGTAGTGTCACTGCGTAACCGTTTAGACAATTAATTCCACATGCGGTAACAAAGTGAGCAAAGGTTACCATAAATAACAAATGAACATCCAGTTCCGTAGGTCGCAGCTTAATCAAACGCAAGTTGGAGTCGGCGGAGCGGCAACGGGTTTAACTTTACTATACTCGTAATGTTTGCGTTAACTTGGCGTTCCCAGAATCAACTAGGCCAAATCGGTATCGGCCAGGGTATCTTGTTATTCCGATTATCCGGCCGAATTAGGGATGGACGCGAGATATCTGGATTTGGGAAAGAGTAGCTGGTACAGTCGACAACAGTTCACCCCCATTACCTTAGAGGTTCTTTTAAAGTTACTCAAAATTATATTAATTGCCGAGCCATCATTCTTGCCGATTTTATTGACATCACACATAAATCTAAGTTGGTCGTGTACAAATATCGCGCCGAGGTAAAACAGTGGGTATTTTGAAATTAGTTCAATAACAAAACTTTTTGTTTAAACGCTATACGTTACGAGTATTATAATTAGAATTAGTAATGATTACCGAATTAAATTGACTTAAAATAATGTGTGAGCAAGGGATGCTTAGATGATTTGACCATGTAATTAGGTAGAAAGAATGAGTGAGGAGAGATTGACCAAAAACTGTGAATTTATGGATATGAGAAAGGGACGACCTAGGCGAATGTTTCTTGTCCAAATCAAGGACATTTTAACGAAAGGCCAGGTCTAAAGCAACTTGAACCGGCGACCATGTGTGAAGAAATCAATGAGAGTAGACGAAGCGAAAGAAGTAGGTATTTAAGAATTGTAGCAAGTGGCAGGAAGTGGTCTCTGCCTACCCCTATGGGAGAGAGGCGTCATTGTATACCTATTTATGTATGATTCAACCACCTGCGTGGGCTAGTGGGCTAGCTAGACTAACTTAGCACGGGTACTCATGTATTCGGTTTGGTTGGTCACCTTATCTAAGTCTGTCGCTCGCTATAATAATTTACTTATTCTGTGGCTATAACAACATTAGCAGCATTATATTATGTTAGTAGCATTGCTGTATTTTGACAGCTATAGATAAGATATCCAGTGCAGATGACCGATACACGACCACTGAGTTTAGAATATTTAGTAAAATGAGGTTCCAAGTTTGACAACAGGTTTTTTTTTTTTGAGAGAGTTTGCTGATTGCCTCAGACGGCATTTTCAGCTTCACCGGGCTTTTTTGGGGGCGGCGAGGAACGTAAAGGGTCCCTCAAGCCGTGTGAAACGAATCACCTTTGGAGGTTTTCTAGAGGGAACGGCATCGCGCACTAGTGCGCGTCCCCGTGCCCTACTAGATTCTCCGAAGGGTTCGGATCGGATCGGTTGACAACAGGTGAGATAAAGACCGAGTGCTGTTCACTGTGCTGTGGGTGAATTTAAAAACTGCAATGCATAAAATTATCACGCGATTATCTTTTGTTTTTTACAAGCATTTATTTAAACTAATGCTCGCCCAGTGGTCGAATTTCGATTGTAATTTTATTAAGGCTGCACGGATTGTATCCTAAGCAATGAAAAATTAAAAAAGATAGAATGTGAGTTGGATTGGCATTGACAGATTTCGGCCGCTACTCTTCCATTTTTGAAAAGAGTACCTATATGCGTATGCGTATGTGTCAAATACATGGTAGTGTGTGTAATGTTTGTTTTATTAATTTAATGTATTTTTAATGCATAATTTAAAAAAAAATATTAACATTTTGCAATCCTTCTCTATTTATACTATAAGTGTACGAAATTTCAAACTCCTCCGTCCGCGCAATTTTCGTAAAAAGGGGTACAAAGTTTTTGCTTCACGTATTAATATATAGATTAGAAGCAGCGCTGACACAAGAAGTTTTAGAAGACCACCATGTAGAAGAACCTACTCATCCATGTCCCCGTTGATGACCAATAGCTGAGCTTTATAGCAATATGTCCCAGTAACCCATAAAAACTGTCAGTCGCAAATATCGCATTGCCCGTTGCTATGACAATGAACTAAAACGATCTGTAAGTTGTTTACGCTTCCATCAAGATCAGACAGACTATTAATGCTCGAAGCTGTCTAAAGGCATACAAAGGTATTTTATTCAAAGGCCAGAACAAGCTTTAAAAATCCGTCGTACACAACACAACACAGCGGACGCGCCATTTTTGTGTACCCTGAAAGAGGTCAAGTCTTCACATCGTTTCTAAATTATTGACGCTCCAGCACGCGACCCCGGCCGCGCCGCCGCGCCGTCACGTTGCTGGCTCAGACACGTTTCTGTCCAGAACACCCACGGCTAATCAATAAGCCATATTGACGAGCAATCGATACAATACACACCGACCACTTCGCATTCATCGCGGTGCAGAAACATGGCAACTCCATCGCGGAAAACGTGTCAATGAAATTTAAATTATGTTGTGAATATTTAGATTGAGGCCTAATTCGTAAAAGATGGTTGTAGATGATTTGAATATTTTAAATCAGTGGTACTTGCTACCTATCGCTATTGTGTAATTTTGAAAGCTGCTCAAATAGGTCGATTTATGGAAGAACACAATTATCATAACAAAAATATTTATTAATTATATTACTGGGTCTGCCTATCGGAACAGAGGAACCTTTTTTAGGGTTCCGTAGCCAAATGGCAAAAAACGGAACCCTTATGGATTCGTCATGTCTGTCTGTCTGTCTGTCCGTCCGTATGTCACAGTCACTTTTTTCCGAAACTATAAAAATCAATATATAATATATATATATATATCTATGAATAGGTCTTCAAAAATGATATTGAGGTTTCTAATATTATCATTTTTTTCTAAACTGAATAGTTTACGCGAGAGACACTTCCAAAGTAATAAAATGTGTGTGTGTGTGTGTGTGTCCCCTGTAACTTCTAAAATAAGAGAATCATAAAACTAAAAAAATATATGGTGTACATTACCATGCAAACTTCCACCGAAAATTGGTTTGAACGAGATTTAGTAAGTAGTTTTTTTTTAATACGTCATAAAGTACGGAACCCTTCGTGCGCGAGTCCGACTCGCACTTGGCCGGTTTTTTATATTTTATTAATTATTTTTAAAGGGAATTTAAAAACGCATCACAAGCCACCATCGTAAACGATATCCAGAGAAATTAGTCTAACTAAAAATAAAGTAGTATTCTGGTGTATGGCTAAAAGTTAATTGTAACCACTTTTGTTTGAACTTTAATTAGTCTATGTAAGAGTGTTTGTCCAAGTCCACGCGAAGACAGCGATACGACTTATCATTCTGTTATCAGCCGTAAGGAGTAGCGCGGTATCAGTAAATTAGTTGGTAATAACTTTGCTGCTCGCTATCGCGAAATGTTATCGCAAGATATAAGTTTGATTACGGTGGAAATGAAGTCGAGTGCTCGCCACTATCGTATTTACCATTGCACAGTAAATGCTGTTAAATAAGTACAACATATATAATCATAAAATGATATGCGAATTCGTCACACTCATCGCGTTTTTCGGTACTTTTTAGACTCAATTATTTATAAATATAGATTTAGGGCGGCTTTAGGTGGAATATCAAACATAGGCTTAGCCCTAATCCCACCTAATATATCGTTCAACTTCTGTCAGTTGTTAAGAGTCTGATAGAGAAAAAGAGAGAGAAAGACAGATAGATGTTTAATTAGTTTTACACACAATGCCTGATTAAGATTCCATGGCGACCGGCGAAAGACCTAGAAAATCTCAAACAGGCCCTTTAAATAATACTAGTATAATCTTCCTATAACCAATCATCTACAATATAGAATTCAAAAACACTTTTGTCTTCAACTTCACTTTAGTCTTCACTTTAGTCTTCAAAAGTACACAAACTAAGTGTTATTGATTTAAGTGGCCATTAATTAATATGTAAATGCTTAATTAGATCACGTTTACGTGGATGTTATAGAGCAGCCATACTCAACCTTTTCCTTATAGGGGCCACAAATACTGTTCAGTCATAGTGTTGCGGGCCGCAAGTAAAAATTGTTTAGGTAAATAAAAAACTTAATTTTAACATTTAACCATGTATTTACTTTTTATAAACATAAATATTTTAGGCTTTAACAAATATAGTTTATTTAAACGTTTTGATGCGATTTTTGATACTGTGAACACTTTTTCAAAACTTTATCAAGATCTGGCTTGTTTGTTTCTGCTTGCTAACCTTATCACATCATCCAGATGAGAATCTGTAAGTTTGTTTCTGAACACATTCTTTGTGTACTTCATTTTTGAAAAAGACGATTCGCACTCGTTTGTCGACTCAAAGAATGCTTTTATATTTTTGGGGAATAATGCCCCAAAATTCTACATACTCCTTTTTTTTCCTTTTTTCTTTAAACATAAATTCTAGGTGGGTGTCGTTTGTGTCGTTTTTAAAATCGATGAATTCATATAACAATAATTACAATTCAAAATTGAAGCCAGCTCTGAGATAGTGGTTGTTTCTAAATGCCATGGATTTTCTACAAGCATCAAACAATTTTTTATTTTTCTTAGATCTTGAAACCTTTTATGAAATTCATCTAATAATGCAGTTATATAGGTAATGAGAGAGATTGCTGCCCAACACTGCGCACCGCGGTATGGATGGGATTTATGTACTTATAGCGCCCATAGTTTCTCTGATGAGCGCGCAATTTAAAATGCTTGGCAATTTGATAACTCCAGGTGGGCCAATCACAATAGCTCGGCAGCCGCACGCGGCCCGCGGGCCGCAGTTTGAGTATAGCTGTTATAGAGGAATGGTGTATTGTAATGTGTTAATGAGCAAATAAGTTTAAATAAATTTATTAACTAATTAGAAAGACGTACGAAAGTAGATGGTAGTACATAATAAGACGACCTGCCCCCCAACCGCCTAACGCTCTCGCTTTCAATCGCTTCGAAAGCGAGGCCCTCGCCTCGCTTTCTAATATAATATCGAAATATAATATCAAATAATATCGATAGCTATAGCCTATAGCTTTCGATATTGCTTTTATATTGCTTTCGAAATGACAAGATGACGCCTCCTCCTCTCCTCGCCTTCAAAGCGATCGAAAGCGAGAGTGTTACGCGGTTGGGGGGCTGGTCGAAGTACATGAAAATAGTTATAATGTACGGAACATTATAACTATTTTCATGTACGACTGATCATGCATACTCAACGCAAAATTGATCATAAAAATAATTTTGCGCACTCGAAGGGTAGGCACTTTAGATCAGCTATTCTTAAAATGGGTTCCGCGGCTCCCAAGAGTCCCGCGGGAAAGATGGAAGGGTTCCGCGAAACAGTTTTTTAAAACTCTCATTTTAAATTGCAATGTCCTTCATTCGTTGTCATTTGATGTGGGGTCCATAACAAAGACAAAAAAGTTTAGGACTCGCTCTGCTCTAGATTTATGTCGCTTTTGGATATTAAACAAACGGTTTGATCAAATCATACTGTCGCTTTATCCGAGTAATCAGCCTTTGTTTCAAGTGGTAGATACATTGTAGCCAGACAAAAATACATCCGCAAACAGGGTGTCACGGCGACGCAATGCGACTTTGCGTAAAGAAAGATGCCCCATAATAATAAATGAGAAAGTTACTTGTTAGTCTACTTGACCATCTTTTAACGGATCGACGAGGTTGACGTGGCTGCAGGCGCACGCGAAGGATCCGCCGGAAGCTTGTTGTAGGTATAATATAAGAAAGTATAGTTAAGTTAGGTTTTGTTTCTCTATCTTAAAATTTTTAAGCCTTTGTGACTGTTTTTAATAATCATAATCATAATCATCATCATCATCATCATCATCGTCTTATCTTAGTCCACTGCTGGACATAGGCCTCCCCTTATGAGCGCCATAGCGCCCTGTCCTCAGCTTGACGCATCCAGCATCTGCCTGCAGTCTTTCGCAGGTCATCATCCCACCTGGCCGGAGGGCGTCCTACACTATGTTAATATTGATTTATTTCACTTCATTTTCAACTAGTGGCCCGCTCCCGTCATCGTCCGCTTTTGCTATTGCAGCTCCAGCCAACACCGAGTCTAATATTAGGAATCAAAAGCATCCAGAGACCATCAAACTCACAAAAAAATTCTCCAAATTCGGTTTAGGAGTTCAGTGACATACACACGCATTGTAAAAAATATTAAAGATGTTCATTGTTACCGTGTCGTGTCGCAATTATAATCTATCTATTCAAAGAAACAAACAATCATGTTGATGACTAAATCGCATTAAAAGTGGATAATACTTGATAAATTCTGAATTAGAAAGGCAAATGTTCTAGCCTCACAAATCTCACAACTGACTAGGTGTTTGCTCATCACCAATTTGCAATTTCAAGGTTTCATTAGTAAGACCTGCATAAGATTTTTTATAGATACGATAAAAACGTGCCGACATTTAATGTTTTGGCATTTTGGATAACTTAAAGATTACGTCAGTGCAGTGGCACAAGTGATTTGTAACAGGATATTTGCAAATTTTACATGGCCTTCAAGTTACCTACATCTGCGACTTGATTGAATGGACCTTTTCAGGCTAATAGTAAATGATTAGTGATCCACAAGTAAGGGTTTTAGTTTTAAAAAACACCATTGTATATTTTAGATGCACTTGCAGATTTATCAACTCCTTTCTATTTTATTCTTCAGTAAATTAAATATTTTTTTATTTTAAATCATTAATTATTAAATGTTTATTTTGTATATATATTTCTTGATTCCATAGAATACACAATATTTACACTGTTCCACTGTTGTTTCTTATTATAATCGTAAAGTTCTTTGGTAAAACATTAACTCCTAATGCCAATGCCTAGCAGTCAACCAACACAAGATAAATGTTGAATCATTCATTTCATTACGCAATATCAACATATCTACTACCTTCAATGCTGTTATGTGAAAATGACAAATTGCACTTAACAGCCTTGAAATTATCAAATGCCGAACAACAAATAACCAACTTTATTTCACAAGCTATTAGATCCAAAGCTAGAAAGCTGCATGAGTTATACAGAGCCGGCAGTGACCTTGCTGCCACCAGCCTCACCGAGCTTGCTGAACCTTCACATGTTTTATATTTACACACTACTTACTAATAAACAAACTCCTTCCAGACAGAAAACAAATAGTTACTAGGTTTCTACAGTTTTTCAATAAATGATAATGGAAGTGTGCCAATCTAGGTATGAACCTAAATACTTGGGTGACATTATTGATAAGAATTAGATAATGAACAAATTATGCAAATAAAGTGTTAAAAACTCTTCCAATTGTTAGTTTAAAAATGTATGACTTCAAAAATAAATAAGCAAAATAAAAGCATTTAGATGTGAAATAATAAATTTCAAGAAGAGAATTTTGCGAACAAGTACACCAAGTAATAATGTTTGAGAACTGTACAGTAAGGTGATGATCACACCAAAGATGCAACGACTAAGCCATGAGTGGATCGATGTAAGGCTAAGTACGACATGGCTCACAACATCGAGGCAATGTTTACTGTGCGAATGGACGATTGACGGCAAACGCTAACACCTACTCTGCTGGCTCATAGTCCGCTTGGGGCCTGTGCAGGACGGGCACAGGGCCGAAGTGCGAGGGAGCCCTCTTTAGCGGTGCAGTGGTGGTGAGCGTCAGCAGGGTGATGCGCGTGAGAGCGCGGGCATGCGCGCCGCGACAATCACAAAGCCAATGAGCGATCAGATGTGTTGACTGACGACTCACCGAAATGAGACGTTATATTGCCATGGCCGTTGGCCAGTGGCAAGGCCGTCACCAAGTCTTGCACTAAAAAATAACGACTCTCTTTTAACATTGCATAAAATTAGGCACAAAAAATAATACAAATTACTATTATGCTTAACACAAGGAATAATGACGCTTATCAACCGGTATTGAGTCGGTTTTGATAACCATACTTTTTATAACACTGGGATTATCAATCATAAAAGGATTACAAAACTCAGTAATAAAGCGGAATTACGGTATATAACAGCTTTTAAATGTAGATGTTCACTTCATTATCATTATTACAAGATTTCGGCACGAAATGACCTTACTATCATCGTTTATAGGTCAAGCTGATAACAGTGGTGTATTGTGATAAGAATCTTGACAGAACCCGGCATAGCTGAATCGACCACCAATTCGCTGTCAATGTTTTGCTTGCCTTGCCAAATACGCAATGAAGTAAATCAACATACGTATAGTGTAGGTGCATGTAAGCCAATGAAAACTCACCCGAGCTGAAGTGTGACCTCTTCACGTCCCCATTTTCTGAGTCTCCATCCAGGGGTCGTTTTCTGGAGTCCGTAATTTCCGGACTAGGGCAAGTATCCATTCCTGTGTCAGCGGCCATGTTGAATTTCAGGGCAAAACTTTAAACTTCTGTAGCATAATTCCCATTACGTAATTGCTTCAGAATGCTTGTATGGTTGTGGCACTATGCATTATTTTAACATTAACGCGTACACTTAACACTTAAACAACTAAACAAGGGAAGTATAGAAAATTTGTATAGTCGAATTACTAAGATAAGAGAAGTGACACTATAGTTTTTGCGTCCAAACGTTTTGTGAACGTTTGTCGATACTGCGATTGTTGTGTGTAGCGCACGACCGACCAGAAATATCTGTTACTGTCACTGCGTCACATTGGTAACATTGCTTTTTGACAGGAACCAGCTGATCGTTTAGTGATGTGAAAAAACACAATCAGTCGACTTAAAAATATATAACGTGATTGCACGCGAAGGCGCACGGGAACGGTTCCCTATTTTTTTTGCATAAAATTTTGTTATAATTTAACATGGCATACTTTTACTTACCCTAATAATAGTTACGCACAATATTAATATGGCATTACTTTTTAGGCACAATTTTTTAAAGCATACCTACTATAAGCATAATAATTGTTAAGCATACTATTCTTAAGCCTAAATATGCTTACGCATAAAGATATTTAAGTATAAGTTTTATAGGCATAATAATTATACGCCTTATAAATATCCCTCCTAAAGTGATAAAAACATTATATATATAAAATAAACATGTTGGCGGCTAGACGCACCCTATCCTACTGTTACATTACTTTATTTATAATTACTTACTTTGTTGTTAATAATTATAGTAAAATAACATTAAATTTTATATTATATTTTGCATGGAAATCAGGAATAAATACGTATAATTAACTAAAGTATGTATCCATTATGCCTTTGGAACTTTATGCCTAATAACTATTAGACAAATAAACATTAGCCTAAACTATATTTATGCTTACTGAAATAGTATGCCAAAAAATGATTATGAAAAATTAATGCCTAACTCGTTATGCCAAATTAAATTAGGACAAAAAAAATTGTTGAAAAAAAAGGATCCCCACGGGAACTGCTTCTATCCATGCGATCAGTGAACCCCTCACCCCTCCCGGTTCAATGCCTACCAAAAGCGTGTTGCTTGTACAACGAACAGGCTCGCCTGCCAGTCCGTGAACCGAACGACTATTGTTTGGTTCATGTAGTAATGCTTAATATAATATATTGTTTGTTTACTAATATTAGGTTAAGTCACATAACGTTAGTAACCGATAATGAGTCTATGTTATAGACACGCTTGCACACCAGTTTATTTAGCGAATATTAGGGCCCGGGATAACTCTCTTTGTGGGTTAGATGAAAGCACAACTGACCATATAATATTTTTATTGCCTTAATTTTTTACTTCCTTACGCGATTTTCTATCTCAAAATGTTCCCCGACCCACTAAGTTTAAATTTATTTTAGTATGGTAAACAGCCAAGCACAAAACCGGTCGTTGTGAAGATCCTTGGGGAAGGTCTTTGTCCAGCAGTGGACGTCTTTTGACTGAGATGATGATGATGATGATGAAACAGCCAAAATATATTATTTATGATAACCTGAATCATGTCTGTGTTGTCCTTGTTCTAGGTGAAACTCCTCACCAACTCCTTCCATTTGACCGCATTCAACGCAGAGCTGCTTGAATTGTCGACGACATGGTTATTTCAGGTCGGCTTGATCCATTGGCTCTTCGGAGAGACGTTACGTCTTTCTGTATATTGTACCGCATATATCATGGGGAGTGTTCTGAGGAGTTGTTCGGCTTGATCCCTGCCGCTGCTTTTCTTCACCGCACTACACGCAATCGACTATCATTCCATCCACATCACCTTGGTGGATGGCGGTCTACTACTGTGCGTTTTTCACGAAATTTCTTGCCTTGAACTACAGTGTTGTGGAACCAGCTCTCGGCGGCGATATTTCCGGATCGTTACGACCTTGGGATCTTCAAGAAACGAGCCTATTCCTTCCTTAAAGGCCGGCAACGCGTCTGCGATTCCTTTGGTTTTGCGGGTGTCCATGGGCGGCGGTGATTACTCTCCATCAGGTGACCCGCCTGCTCGTTGGCCTCCTTCTTATATTTAAAAAAAAACTGCTTAGAACGCCAAGTCGTAGTAAAATAAATAGCCTATAACTGTCCCACTGCTGGGCAAAGGCTTCCGTCATTTAAATTATAGAACGCAAAATTATAGTTTATTTTATCCCTGCCCTTTAGTCATAAAAAGAAAATTGTCATATACTACAAGACAAGTGAATCATAGACTCTGGGTTGGAGTATTTTGTCCCTTGGCGGAATTGTATTCGGCAGTAAACACAAAACATGCCATAAATAAAAGAAGAAGAAAATGAGGCTAGAGTTTAAGTAATTTTTGAGAAACACTGAGAAACCATACAGTATTGCTATAATTATTATTTTTACTCTAATTTGCCAGATGATAAGTCAAATGAGTAAATAAATGATTTAATTATCTCCAATTAAAGTTGACTTAATTTCGATTAAGATTTACAACAAAACTACATCACTGGAACATCTCTATTCTGTCATAATGCGCCAAGGTCATCTTTAGCCAATCGTCGACTGCTGCTAATGTCCGTCGTATTGACTTATTTTGGCGGCAATCTAAAAACATGACTCTATGCTTACGAACTTTTAGAAATAAGATTTTGTCGAATTTCCATTATTAGACGCATTATGGCACTATTAAAGTAATCTTTGTATTTTAAAAAAATACAAGGATTACTTTAATACTTATAATAGCACGCCTCATAACATAACAAATGAATTGGATATTTACTCAAATCATGCAGTATGATTTGGTACAGACAATAGAAGGTCCAACGGTTGACATAATTTCAAAGCTTTTTCAAATATGGCGCGAAGAAGATGTAGGCGCGGCCGCGGTCTGTGGAGCAATCATCTAGGTCAAGGATGCGGCATTCATCCATCTGTCCTGCTTCCACACATCTAGGCGCCCGCCAGCCGTTTTAGGCAGTGCTTTTAGGTCATGCAGGAATGAATACGAAACGAGGCTAGAAGCTGGTTTTTATTAAAACACTCATGTTTACTCAGATTTCAGCGTTCACTAAAATTATTAATAGGTACCTAGCTAGGTATTTTACGTACTATGTTTTTGTATTATTATTTAGTAGGTACGAAATATGAATACCAAGTTATTGATTATTTGGGTTTCAAATCTCAATGTTTGCTGGTCGGGGCTGCATCTGTGTGCCGCTTCCTATCAGCCATTAGCAGCAGTTTCGTAACGCGCAGTACATTGTACACTAACCTAATTGTAGCTTCATTGGAGCAGCTAGGGTTATGTTCGCGCATGATACGATGTTGACCGGTTAATTACTGCGGTTTTTAGTTACGTACGATTTTGCGTGGGTGCACAAAAAGTTGTGGTTACCAAACTAACTTGCATGAGGCGGGCATTTCATACTGTTAGACGAGTTTAAACGTCAGTAACGTTTTCAGAATTGAGCAGTGGTATCCTTAGGTTAATAAATCTTAGATTGATGTATGTACATCTATCTGGAAATGTCTGTCCAAATGTGCGAAACACAAAATTATTATTATTACCCAAAAAATATTATTTTGGTACTTATCCAAATATATAAAAAGAAAAATATTTTATATGCTACCGATTTTTAACGAAAATTGATAAAATTAAAGCTAAGCATTTGAACTGCCTACTCAATCACTCATTTTGTCATGCATGACAATACAAAAAATATTGAACATTCAGATGTATTTGAGAACTTTATACGTTAAGCCACAGCATAGACCAGGGATCGGTCACTGCTAAGGAAGGCTTACCCCTTATGGCCCTCGTCATCCAGGCAACAATTTCATAGGTTAAAGTTACTCGCGTCCGTAGGTTTACCCTTGAGACCCTACACGTGACCCCTGGGTGGTGCTAAATGAGACTGTCTGAGTGGTAGAGCCACGCTGCGTTGCAGCACGAAATGGGCCGGCTCGCCCAGCGTAATACCACCCTCTCACAGAATATCGGCGTGAAACAACGGCACTCGTTGCTGTTGTTTCGTCTGGTGAGTGAAACTACTGGAGGCCCATCTCTCACCCCTCCCTCCTCCCAATTCCTACTTCCACCTCAAGATCCAACTCCTTCCTCAAGGCCGGCAATTACTTTGGTTTTGCGGGTGTCCATGGCGGCGGCGATTACTTTCCATCAGGTGATCCACCTGCTCGTTTGCCTCGTTTTAATATAAAAAAACAAGTCTAATTCGCCATCACAAGAAATAAAAGATAAGCCGTAGCCACTCACTCCGCGTGTTATACCCATATTTTATAGTTCATGAGGAAAGAGAAGCGCCACTAGCTACTACATGAAAGAAGACAGAATTTTTAGCAAATCATTTTAATTTATTTACATATAACAGATTCACATTTCACAATGGCAAATATTAATGTCCGTTGACTTATACCTCGAGATAGCGTTACAGTGCAAACATTGCAATACGAGTCTTAACACATAAGCAATAAAAACTAAAGTAATAATTTGTATAAAATTTAAATAATGCAAGCAAAAATAGAGTGCGCCTATAAAGAGTACACCAACGCTATCTAGAAGCTCAGCCCTTAAGTAATTTAATCAATATCACCTTTGTAAATACAATTCACTGGCTTCTGCACAATAGATTCTTTTTATTAAATAATAGCCACATAAAGATATTTCTTTATTTATTGGAAGTGTGTTAATGAATACGGTAAGACTATTTTTGACAAAAGTATTGTGAATACAGGTTAAAATCTAATTCATTTGATTACTTCAATTACATATTTTTTTCCACCCGAAGTTCACCATAAAAAAATATAACTATAAAATAATTTATTGTTCAATTTGATTAAACCGCAGTTTGTCGCATGAATTCGATTCAACCTGTACCACATTGCACATCCAACAACAAACCACTTCTCCCCTACCAAGCTATTTAACACAAACTTTCATTGCATTGTTTCGATACGGCGTTGGACCCGTCACAGCCGCCATCATATAAAAAACGGTCACAACCGTGCGTCGGTAGCTTGATTTTTGTCAGGCTACCGACATACTATTGAGACGCTATTGAATTAGCAAACTCGAGACCCGGTAGGCTTAGCGAGCAGCACGAACTTCTATCGGAATCGTAACGTAAAATTTGAGAGTAATAAAAGCCATCTCACATTTTGGCACTCCATACAAAATGTTCAAATAATTTTTAACGCAAATTTTCTTGCGAACAAATTACAAAAACACAAATGTTGAAAAAATTTCCACGAGCAGGATTTGAACCTGCACCCTTCTGACATACCGGGTCAGGTGCTCTTCCAATTGAGCTATCGTGGCTCTAACCAGCCCGCCGAAATTATTCAACACTTTTTACTTTGAAAGCAAAAGGCGCCCATTCAATGTCAACAACTACCGTCACTAACATCCTGGTGGTGGCTGGTTAGAACCACGATAGCTCAATTGGAAGAGCACCTGACCCGGTATGTCAGAAGGGTGCAGGTTCAAATCCTGCTCGTGAAAATTTTTTTCATCATTTGTGTTTTTGTAACTCCATACAAACTTTAAAGTTCAAATGATGATGATGGAAGTACTCAATAATAAAACAACATGGTAGAATTAATAATTACTCTAATGAAAGTGATACATAGTTAAAAAAGTTATGTTAAGTTTGACGTCAAGTTATCAACAAACGAATTTGTTTGATAAAGCACTAGCGGCCCGCCCCGGCTTTGCACGGATGTACTTTCATTTTTAAACATTTTTTTTTAAATATAGTCTACAGCCTTCCTCAATAAATGGATTGTTCAACACAAACATATTTTTTCAATTCGAACCAGTAGTTCCTGAGATTTGTGCGTTCAACCAAACAAACAAACAAACAAACTCTTCAACTTTATAATATTAGTATGATAAGAATATTTCATTAAAATAATAGTATACTGGTTAAAAAAATATTAACATTAAAGTTTGTATGGGGACCTAAATAGCTGCATCGGTAACTGTCATAAAATATACATCAGAATCTGTCAATCGTTAGTTCCATTTACAGACGTCGTGGCGCTGTATCAATTTCCATACAATAACCCTTACGCCTATGTCTAGCAGTGGACTAGTAAAGACTGATGATGACGGTGATGATGATGAACCCTTACGCTACGAATACGATAGTGGAGTCGGGCGACAGGTCCCTGACATCGGCATGAGCCGGCCGTGAGCCTGCTATCGCGCTGCGGTTTCTGCCACCTCCGGGGCGAGGGTCGCGGGCAGCAGGTGGTGGGTCAGCCACCAGGAGAGCAGCGGCTGCGCCACCGCCACGAAGAGCAGGAAGTACAGCCGCCGCTTGGTGCCGGCGCCGGGCTTGGCGAACGACTCCGCGTACGGGTTGGCGGCCGGGTAGCCGTACGCCGCCGGCGCCGCGCCCGCCTGCGACCCGGTTAGTAACTGTACGCGGAGGGTTTTCACCTGACGAAGAAACGACAATACACAAGGTTGTCAAAACGAAACAGACGGGTTGAGGAGGCCGTTGGCTACCTAGTTCGGGTCCGATAACTTGGATTTTGCTTCACGGTTATTTGAGCATATTATTTTTTTTCTTAAAATAATCGAAATGTAATTTTTTTGAAATGTCAAATGATGTGTTGTTCTAGTAAAAAAGTTAATTGAAGCAGATAATAACTTAAAAAAATTACGAGCCTACAATGTTTTTAAAGTGTAAAAATAAAAATTTAAAGCTCAACTTTAAAATAAAATAAAACTGATCGAGTTCTTCCAATTCTATGAGAATATCTCCAGTTCATGCCCATTCTAACGGTATGCCACATGCATCACAAATCTTTTAATAACTCGAGCAATTCGCTAATTTTGTCCACTCGGACACAGAAAAAAAATCCGATTTGTGGGAAAACCAATTGGCTTATTATATTAGCATTTCTAGGGCAAATAAAAAATGTTGTCTCCCTCTTACACACACCTTCTGTTTCTTGACTCGACTTAACTTTTATTTTAAGTGCCAAATAATTCACTAAATTCATACATAAAAAAAACAACACAAAATAATACTTAAATAAAAAATAAATTAGTATTACAAATAAAAAACACAAGTTGAAACTTACCAAGAAGTAGGAGAGCGCCAGGCTCGTGTAGGCCAGCGCGCAGTAGTAGCCGGTGCGGCCCAGCGCCAGCGCCGCCAGCAGCGCGCCGATCATGACCACGTACTTGTACCCGGCGAACGCCACCAGGTCCAGCGTGCGCAGGCCCGCCGCCGAGCCCGCCGGGCCCGCCGCGTACAGCGCGCACAGGTACAGCGCCATCTCGAAGATTATGTACGCGAGCGCCGACGACGCCTGTATGCTTATCTGCTCCGGCGAGAATCGGTGCTGGAGACCTGGACAATTTTTTAAGTATCGTATATACCACAGAATACATAATAGTACAAGATAATACTAAGTAGATATATAAAAAGTAATAATATATATAAGTATACAACGTGAAACAGAAAGGTGTAGTAAAATCCCAAGTTTATCCGATCTAGCTCTTGTATTACTTAGACATAATTGTTAACTTTAATTTGTCATGCCATTGTAAATTAAATATTTATATCAGTGAAGACATGCACGTCAGGCGCGCATAGGCAAGCAGCAGTGATCATAATATGTAAGTACACAGAGGTTACTAAACCACTACGGCTGAGACTTGTTTATTTTGATGTGACTTCACAATTTAAATATTTAATTAAAAGTTGCATAACACATTAAAATTAATAATCATTACTTAGTAACTTTGCATACGAGATCTAGATTGGATACACTTTGGATCTTTTCATTTCTACCACACCTTTCTGTTACACGTTGTATACGTATCAGCCCAATGTATTGTATTTCACTTAGGACTCTAGTGCAAGTTTTATTTACTATTCAAATTCATTTAATCACGTTAATAAAAAAAGGAAAAATCAAAATTTAAAAAAAAAAATTAAATTGTGTGAAAGTTTTTTAATTAAATAAATGAGAATTTGTTTTGTTTTTTGTTTGATAGTGTACACCGCAGCGATCTGTTCCAGGAGCGATAAGACACTTTTGATTAGGGTACAAATCCGAAATAACTAAATATGTATTAGACAAGGTCCCCCGACGCGACAACAAAAAGTATTATTGTGTGTACTTATATTATTTCTTAATATACTTTTGTGTTTTTTTATGTAACTACTTGACGTTCATAAGTGCAATTTATATAACTGAATAAAGATTTTTCATTTTCATTTCATTGCAATCAAAAAATTTCATACGTACTTACGTAGGGTCATATTTTCGAGGTTATTTTTTTATTTTTATAATTTAGATTATGGCCAAATACCTCAGGATATAGAAACGCCTGGACGTCGCTCGTCACGCGGGACGTGATGCCTTTACTTCACGTTTATACCTTTTTGTTCTATTTGTGGATATTTTTTCATATTTTTTTTACTTGTCTTAAGCTTTTTACGTTCATACTATGTATTTTTATTATTTTGTTATGATAGAAGTTTCAACTCAACTTCACGAACTTTTCGATATTGTGTCGGTTATGGGTGGTTGTGGTACCGTTTTTGTTCCTGATTTCCATAAAACGAGTGCTTTAGCTACTTACCGTGGGACCAGAACAATGTATGTGAAGTTAGTCTAAATATATTTTAATACTACATATTAATAAAAACGTAAAGTTTGTGACTTTGTTTATTTGAGGAGGGTAATCTCTGGAAGTGCTGGTTCAGTTATATTATAGTTCAGTATATATATATATATACATTTTATATTAACGGGTAAGCACAGTGCCTTAATCTCACCTGATATTAAGTGATGATAAGGCCAATGATAGAACGCACTTCACCCGGGATCCTCAACCAGTGAGGCTATCTTATCTCTAGATGCCAGAACACAACTATGCTATAAACATTGATGTTATGGCGACATATTTAGATAAGATGGTGGTAAACGTAGCTAGCCAGGCGGACAAACAAGCCCTACCACCAACCAAACCGATACAGATTCTTTCACTGATAGAATGATAGTCCTTGTGGGTAACATTTTGATACAACAAAAGATCCCGATGGGTCGAAGTGTTACTGCAAGAGGAAAACCTCAGCAGGCCCCACTAAGATAACATAGGCTATATTTTGATTGAATAAAAGAACGAAGTAAACATTTTTGTATGGCAAAATACGAAATCAACGCGGACGAAGTCGCGGGCAAAATGCTAATGATGCATAAATTGGGAATGAAAGAGATCTCCACTGACCCAGCATGAAGCCGGCCAGCAGCACGTAAGTGACGTAGCCCATGGCGGGGATGTACAGGTCGGGCGCGTTCAGCTCGAAGCGCGGCTGCACCGGTGAGTCCTGGTCGTACTTCAGCATCCACTCCTGAATTATACACAGTTAATAAAATTAAAAAGGCAACATAATAGGATTTATTAAAATTAAACTTTAAAATTACAGTTTTTATTGTCTAAGTCAATTACAAATGAAAAGAACCAGACCTTATGCGTAAAAGGGAACACGATAAGCAGCAGTTTCCTCAGCACGTATCTAGTGTCGACGGCGAAGTAGTAGCGCAGCCGCGACACGGGCACGTACTTGCCAAGCTGCTGCTGCACCGCCGCGCGCCCCTGCGCCGCCAGTTGATTGCCGTACTCCAGCGCCATGTCCTGGGAACCACCATCGTTATCATGCTCTTTGACAATTTTCAATGTTGGGCTTAGGTTTGCTTATGAAAATTATAAAAGCAGTATAAAAAATGCCTATTCAGTAGATATACTATGTATATCAATAGTTTTATGAACTCTTGAAACTATGGAGTGAAAACCACAATCTCCCATTGTCTATCAATGCTTGAATTTCTCAACTTTTTTAAATTCTCACAATTACTTAAAATTATGGAGTATTACTTGAAATTTAAGAATACATTTGAGATAATACTTCAGAAGCCTAAGGAGACCTTATAATAAGTCACAGGACACCCTGATTTACCAAATACACTGTGACTGGTTAGATGATGGACATGTTTAAGGAAGTAAACTAGTAACTTATCTACATCCCTTTTAGTTAAAAAGGTTATAGCAAATTTTAAAACACGCGAGTTATTACGCGTTAAAAAAAAAGACCTATCGGCATTTCGCATGCATGTACTACACACACGAGTAAGGTCAACCGCACGTGCGGACAACGCCTCGCTAGTCTCTTCGCTCGCCCACGTAGTAAATTTTAAATAAGCAGAAAAACAATTTCAGTTAGAAAGTAAAAAAATGAAAGTGGTGTTTTTTTTCATTGTTAATGGAACAGGTATCGGCTTCTTATACACCTCCTTTAACATGTCCGTCGTCTAGCCAGTCACGGAGTATATAATTGTATGCGAGTTGCTTAATATCAGTTTTTCATTTACTTACTTGCACAATCGGCTGTTGGAGCATTGCGCCAATCTGGGCAGGTGAAGCGATTGGAGTTTGCGGGTAACCATAACTGAAATCTACAGTTAGTTTTGAATATATTATATTATAGAAGTGGTTTAGCTACACATTAACAAGTTAGTACTATACTTTAGTTTCAATTGAAATAAATTTCATATAAAAAACTGACAATTTGTTTTTGACAAATGGTCAAAACATATTTTACCAGAGATTTTGTGCACTAATTGTGTTCAAAAGAAACTGGACAGTTAAGTATAATGAAAACATGGAAGCATACTTTCTCACAAAAGCTTTGCCACAACCCAGAATGTCCCTACTGAAATAAATTAGTCACTCTAACCAACAGGTAACTCATAAGAGTGAGTTAAAAAGAAAGAGTTCTCATGAGCAGTCTCATATCACCACACAAAACCACAAAGATGTGGTAGGTTGTCATGACTACTGTGTGCTACTATATAGTTTGTCGACTTTGTGAATAAATAGAAGTATTTTCCCTATTTTCATCTTTCTTTAAAAATTTGCATAAATCTATGTCTAAATGACATTTGAAAGGACAAATAATTGTTATTGCCTTCTACAAGAACAAAGGGTAAGATAAGGTTAAGACCACAATACTAGGTGTATACAAGATAGAGCAATAGCATTCCAAAATTTCTAATAAACAGGATAATTACTAGCAGCCGGTGCTGGAGACCCAAAGTTCTGTGGTGCGTCTAATAAGATTCCTTCTTGGTACGGAGGTGGGGGGCCGGCGGGCGCGAAGGCCGGGCTGTAAGCAGGCGCCGCGGCGAACTGCGGCGTGGGCGACGGCGCCCCCATTGCCGCGACGTCGCTCACGCGCTTCGCCTTGCGAATGCCACCCTGCTGGCCCACTACAACAAAAGCTCGCCACTTAGCATACCATCACCATGTCACCACCGTTGCATCGAAACTAAACACTTACCATTTCTGGAAGCATTGAAATTCATTTTGTTGTGTTGTTCTAACTTATGACAAACGTGAAAACATAGTATAATTATTAATTAATCAATTTTTTTAGAGTTTACTCTGATTGAAACACATCACCAACTTCAAATTTGACACTATTTTGGCAATGAAACTTGACATTTTATTTTGAGATGACGTTTAGTTTTTTATTTCTTTTCTTCTTTTATTTCATTAAAAAAAAGTAAAAGGATCTCGCCCATACAACCAAATCTCTTTGTATTTTGCGTGTTCTAATCAAAATTGTGACGGATTTATAAACTTATATAGATTTTTATAAACTCGTCACACGAACTAGCAACCAAGTATAGTGTACGTAATACGTGTACATGACGCATCCTCACACCACACCTGTACTGATCGTGTTATATAAAACTGTTTATCAAATTAATACGACAGTCTTCTACGGACCGAAGGCGTCTCTTTACGTGATGTTAACAAAACAACACCATGTTATATATTTACCTTTAACGCTCTAAGATATTTACAGTGACTGCATAAAAAAAAAACTATTTATTTCAGGCTGTTGGCCATAATATTGTTAGTATACAAATGACTTAAAAACTATGTTAGTAGGTAGGTACACAAAATTAATTTAGATATCTGCCGCCCTCTGGGGCTCCGGGCACACGCACTTGTGCTTGGACCCAGTGCCCCAGAAGGGGGCTGTCCAGCTTGTCGCTGAGCACGTTCAGGATGGTGTTGGCGCTCCCGGGTCATTTCGCGAAACATGGAAAAAAACTATTTCTAGTTGATTAGAAATTCTATCTCATTTTTCAGTTACTTTTTTTGTTTAAGCGAGGTTTTAAACATAATTTAACGTAAGGTGACACAGTTACGAACCTTGTGTTCTAAAACGTCATTTTCTAATTTAATTAAAACTGAGTAAAACATCATTACCATCTAAAGAAAATATATGTGCACAAAACTTTCAAAATATATATTTCAATAATTAAGATCGCCAAACCCGATTTTTTCAAACGTTTAGTAATCTGTATTTTACCGTAAACAACATAATAAATAGCGTTTATAATTCAGAATTGCATAATAGTCAAAACAAAATTTCAAAAGTTTGTAACAAAAATTCGTCATTACCATCGCGCTAACGTCAAATTTACTTTCTTGAAAGATCTACGTAATGTATCTTACTGTCCCCGTGCACACCACTCTCCTCAGTCGCTTGCACGAAATGTACCACAGCGCACGTCACGGTGAGTGCTCTTTAAATACTTTTTTTGTTACAAATCATATGTCCAGGAAATGGTTGTCACGTATTTCCATCATTACCGGTAAATACGTTTTCTAGGTAACTATAAATTAAGTATAATTGTTAGCATTAGAACTTATTGTGACTCCCAGGACAAATTCTCAAAAAGGCGGTCACAAAATAGTAGCGCTAAGAATTCACGATTTGTTCAAAAAAAATACTACGTTTGTCATTACCATCATCATCATTACCGTTTGATTTGTGTTGATGGTAATGACGTTATGTTAATGGGAATGATGAATTCAAAGTTTCAAAATTTCTTATTACTAGCAATTTGTTCTATTTTACTTAAAACGTTGTTTGTTTTCATGCTTTAAAAGAACCGAAATACCAGCTGGAAGTTGAATGGGTTTTTTTGTGCGTTATCTTTATTTTAATTTTGCTAAAAATATTAAATTATCCGTGCTAGTCTGGATTATAGTATTATAATAGCCAGCTTTTCTTGTCAGCATTTCGTAAGTGGTGAATCGAGATTATGCGCCAGTGCATCAAAAAAGGCGATTGGCCAGCATCCTGACATTTCCTTTGCATAATTAACAACAAGGTCGCTCTATTTGCTAAAAGTGGACATTGATCCAAACCATGGCTTGGATAGGATATGATGATCTCTAACCACCTTTTGGGGGATAATGGTCGTAGGTTTATGCATACATACTCTAAACATATTTTTACTTTAAAAATACATCATACAAAATAATATTTTATTTCAGGTAGTTTCCGTTTTCTAAAATGAAACTTCAATATTATATAGTACTACATATTGAAACTATTCATCATCAGCTCATTTACGTCCCCACTGCTGGGGCACGAGCCTTCCCTATGGATGGATAGGGAGAACGGGCCATAAACCACCACGTGGGCCCAGTGCGGATTGGTGGTTGTTAACGACTGCTAATGCAGCCGGGACCAACGGCTTAACGTGCCTTCCTAAGCACGGAGGAGCTCGAGATAATAATTTTTGGTCACCCATCCGATGACCGGCCTTTGCGAATGTTGCTTAACCTCAGCACTCGCAGACCGGGCGCGTTAACCACTGCGCCATCGAGCTCCACCTACTTACTATTGAAACTATTAGATATGTGAAAAAAGACAGTGCTGAAAAAATTTCCACGAAGGGAATTCGCACCCCATGACATGCCGGGTCAGGTGCACTACCACATTATTTGCGTAAAATTATATGTATATGTAATCATAAATATAGCTTGCCTAATTCTTAACTGATCTTTCAATATTTGTAAAAATATTTAGATCGGATGTTGATGACGTAGTTGTCGACATTGAATAGGGCTTACAGAGTAATGGCTGATTTACACGTTTTAAGTTGTTAAGTAGGTAACTAAATTTAAACTTAATTTTAAGTGACTTATATTTAAGTATATGTCCATACGTATTTAAGTAATTAGTTTGCTTAGTTCACTCAAGATGGACGATCAACCACGTAATGAAGTCGTAAATTCTGTGCTAAATTTGTTATGAAGTCAAAGATGAAATAATTAGGGAAATAACCATACCCAAAAAACTGGATGAGAAATTGAATAAATGGAAGAGATGGCCAAGGATCAAGTGCCACTTTGTTCGAGGAGCTAGCGAATGAAGATTTAATAACAAGTATATTTTAATGCGTCACGGATGGCAGAAGACTCTTTTATTTACTTGTTATCTAAAGTGGAAAACGAAATACAGAAAAAAGATACTGTAATGCGATGTGCATTAGATGCAAAATTAAAATTACATATTACAATATATTTTCTCAATACTGGCAATAGTTTTCGCAGTCTATCTCATTTTTGTAGAGTTTCTAAATCGAGTAAATATGTTTAATTCAATAATCAATAATTTAATACGAACAATAAAATTTAATACGAACGAGCGCGTCGCTCACTACACTTATGCATTTAACTAATATTGTGCCAGTCCAAACGTGTCAAGTGACAAGCCCCGCCCACCAACTTAACCGAAAAATAGACAAAATTCTAAATATCTTGTTTAGTTGTGAGCTAAATTTTAACTTGCAACTTGCTACTAAATTCTGTGTTTACATGCAATTAATCACTTAAAGTTAAGTTAAAATTTAGTTACCTAATTAACAACTTAATACGTGCCATAAGAGTAGATTAATTTCGGCGAGTTGGATTGAGCCATGATAGCATAGTTAAATTAAAGACCGAGATTGTGTTTGTTACGAGATTTGTTGAATTTTAATTTTTGTGTTATTAAACTTTACAAATTTATAAGTAAGTGTTTTATTTACAAGTTAGCAACTACTTATATATGAAAAAAATACATAGGTATGTCTTCTAAAATAGGTATCAGGTACTTAATTATTATTTTTGCCGTAAAAGCTCGTCATTACCAAGCATTCCTAATCATTACCATCCTCAAAAAATCATTGCCATTAGCCTAACGTCATTACCATTTCTCTTATTGTTTTTTGAGATCAAATATTATCTAAATTCTTGATTAAAAAAGAGTGCCTTTGTTTAGCAGATCTTACTTAATAGTACTTCTTTCGATTTCTGAAACTT
The DNA here is from genome assembly GCA_963082485.1 of Eudonia mercurella. Lineage (NCBI taxonomy): Eukaryota > Metazoa > Arthropoda > Insecta > Lepidoptera > Crambidae > Eudonia > Eudonia mercurella. The sequence continues at coordinate 17,002,848 of OY720041.1, forward strand.
TGCACGCATTTCAGATTAATTTACAAAAAGGCTTCAAAATAAATCAGAAAAAATCCAAAACGCGAATCCACCCTCCCACGCGCGCGGCACATCAACGACGCGATGCGTCGCCGCAGCAGTGTGGAAGCCGTCTGTGTGCGCATGCGCAAACATCGCAGACGCACTACAGTAGCGTGGGAGCCCCACCAGCACCCTGAATGCGTTATTATACTGTACTCAGAGAGCGTTGATGGCCCGCTGCGTGTAGCTGACCCATAGATTGCAGGTGTAAAGTATTTGGCAAAATGCTTTAAAGAGTGTAATCTTTACCTCTACACTACACCGCGCGAATAACTTATTATCTAAACCTTACAAGACTATTTATACAATAATAACTATGTAGATGTTGGAGGGAGGATGCCGTGTCTTTGTTTGGAGTTACGCATGACAAATCCGAGAGCTTTGGATGCTTTAGATACTATATTGTTGACATGAAAATCAAACAACAACTTGGAGTCGTAATAATATTTAAACATCACACAGATTTACTTATTTTTACTTATTATACGTCTGTAAAATATCACACATTTATGAAAACCAATCTGCACAAATAACCACTCTTTACTTTCCCATAATCAAAAATGTGAAAAATATGTTAAAAATATGTATGACCGGAATCCATTGTCATGAAATAAAAATTAAAAACATCTCAACTGTCAACTGTCAACCAACTGTCACAGTCTGTCGCTGTCATTCATGAATGTGTGTGTAAATACTTAAATAGCTACCTGCACAATACAATAATTATTCTATTTGTACTGTTTATTTTAGTACTACTACACATGAGCTAATAAAATAAAAAAATATTGTTTTTTAAACCATTCACAGTTATTGCTGAATCAGTGTCGTTTTACTTAATAAGTTAATACAGATAATTATGGCGCTTACAAACGTCCTCCTACTTAGTCAGATTGCAGGCTATGTTATCGGTTTGATCCTGTCCTTGTGTATAATTGTGCCAATGAGTATGCATGAGGATGATTTCAAGTAAGTTTAGACGATGGTTTACAACTACAAAGCTTCTTTACCTAACCTTTCTATATTCCTGGCATCACCTGCCTTAAAACTAGAATTAGCGAGCCACTAAACGAAAAATGAAATTGAAAACAATAACAAAATGTATTATTATTACTTATATCAGCCATAGCTGTCCCACTCCTAGGCAAAGACCTCCCCACACTTTTTTCCACACCTTGTCCCCTGTCCCCTGCAACATCATGCCATAAATAAAATATATAATCTATGCAAATGGCAGATTTGGGTGAAACCCAATATTTGAAATGCAACAAAAATTGCCAACAGAATACTTCTTTTCAATAAGTTATCATTATTTCTTTACTGAACATTAAGAAAACCTATAGGTATCTATGAAAATGAGAACACAATTAGTTCTTCTCATACTTGGTTATCAAACTTAGGCTGAGAACTCTTGAAAGAGGAAGTTATGCCAATAAAGGTGTACTTCAGATGTACTACAGAGTAATACATAATGGTATCATACCATGTATTGGTACTTGAGAAATGTGAAGTGTACACCTACCTTACCACATGAATTGCAATAAATACCTTTGACTTTGACTTTGTATCTCTACTCAAATATTTGGTCAGTGTTTTCCTATATTTACGAGTTATCCATGGTCAGAAATCTCTATTTAACTTAAGTAAGGCAAAGAACCTATATAAATAAAAAAATTTAATAGCTACCATTGCCTTTTTCCAGTTTCTTGTAATAAGACAACAATAAACAAGCCTAATTTACTAATTCTGCTCTACTGCTTTATTGTCTCCATTGAATATTTATAACTTTTATTCAGTAAATTAGTTTAACTTTTCCTATGAACAATGGCTGAAAAATTATATCTAGAATTGAGTCTGATATAAGATTAGATAATTTATTGCAGTATCAAAATTAGCCTCCATACCAAAAAAGCCTAAGGCTACTATTATTTATAGTTTAGTCATGTAGAGTTAAAGCTGTTGATAATGATGTAACATGTCGTGTGCAGCGGGCACTGCCTGCTGTTCTCGCGTGGCGTGTGGCAGGAGCTGGATGGGCAGCTGCTGGTGACGTGGGCGTCGCGCGCGTACTGCGACTACGTGATCGCAGTTGGCGTGCTCATGTTCCTAGTGTGCCTCGTGCAGATCTACAGGTACATCTACTTGTACAACTATTTTGCGGAAGATGCAAATTTGCAATAACTAACTTAATTAGAAACTATTTGTACTCTAGCTTCTTTTTACGGTACTAAGACAGTACTTTATTATCAGGACGATGTACAATGACGATGTTCCGCAGGCTGTCGATGTTGATGTACCGCGGGCAGGACAGCTCGTTCCTGTCGGCGTTCGTGGAGGCAGCGGGCTGCGGCGTGCTGTGCGCGCTGCTGGTGTCCGCCGCGGTGCTCGTCACGCTCGGCTTCATGACCTGGTGCAACAACATCGTAGAGCGGTTCCCTAGGTAAGCGGTTACCATCCACTGGCTCATATATATATCATTATCACCATTTATGTCTCCACTGCTGGGGGAGCCTTCCATATGGATGGATAGGAAGATCGGCCAATAAACCACCACGCGGGCTCAGTGCCTGCGGTGGTTGTTAACAACTGCTAATGCAGCTGGGACCAATGGCTTTATGTGCTTTCTAAAGCACAAAGGATATTGATTACCAATCCGATGGCCGACCTTTGCGAAGATTACTTAACCTGAGCAATCGTAGACTGCTCATTACTAGATCGTGCACTGCACCAATACACAACATACAAATTCGTTTATTTTTTAGGCCTGCCAATATACATTTCACTATTATATTATAATTTAAAAATAATAATTAGGACTGTCCATTTTGCAAAATAATACTTAGGTACTCTACAAGTCTATTTATGAGTTACCATGATTATTTACATATTTTATTATTATTATTATTAACTTTTATTGCCACCTTTCTTAATATCTAACTACAATTTATACATGCTAATTAATTACAGTGTCGGCGTGTATTGCGACGCGAAGGCCTTCTCCAGGTCTTTCCAGTCTTCTCTTACTTTAGCCATTCTTTGTCCAGTGGTCCTGCAACTTTTTTAATGTCATCACAACATTTTCTTTGTTTTCCTCTACTTCTTTTCATTTAGAACCGAGGTGTCCACTCTGTTGTCCTTTGTCCATTTATTTTTATTTTCTCTGAGCATGTGGCCTACCCATCGCCATTTAAGTTTTTTGGTTTTGGTCATTACTTTTGTTATGCATCTTATATCCATAGGCCTTTTTCTGTCTCTTTTTGTACGGCCCAATATGTTTCTTTCCATAGCTCTCTGACATGTGATTAGTTGTTCCTGTTGTTTTTGACTGTTTGCCCAGGTCTGGCAACCATATTGGTAATATGCATGTTTGGTATTTTTTTTTTATTATAGTGTTTACTTTTTATTATTTCTTTAAGATACCAATACCTTTTCCATGAGCTGGCAACTCATCTTTCTTTTTCGTATATTTTGTCTTCTTACTATGCCCGCTATTTATGGAGAGTTTGTGTTTGACTGCCTTTGGTGTTTACAGCGTCATCGGGCATTACTACGCCTGCATGGACGCCTTTAATCAATCTACTATGGATGGTCATACTGCAACCTTTTTCGTGTCGGTCGACGTCTCTATTCTGATTGTAAATTCATAGCGAGAATGCGAATCAACTTTTGTAACCAAGTTAAGTGAAAACAACTGGTGTTCGACATTATTTTATTTTTATCATTAAAAGTAGACTTGTTCGGTGATCTGGCTAACAAATTACTTGTTACAAAAAACTTTTTACCCACCTTTTGTTTTTGTTCTGTTTTTGTATCATTAAAATTATGTATAGCTTATTTTAAATGCATGTTTCGTCACAAGGCAAAATAATTACTTTTTATAATTATTAATCTCATGTAAGTGAATTCTGTATTCTTATGAGAATAAAGTTTTTTTAAACCTAAAAGTAGGGGCTACATTTAATTCAGACCTCCTGCTTCGTCCAGTTAAATATTAATGAAATTCAATTTTATTTGGTGGCGACGACGGACGAAAGCCGGTGTCCAACGTTGGAGCCAGTGCGGTATTCCAGGCAAATAGTTTTGAATGATAACATCGTAACAATTGATTGCAGTTGCGAGGTTGCGGCCGGCCAAGACATAGACACCAAGGACAGGATATCAACCAGCGGGTTCTATATGGACATAGGCACCGCGCAAGTGAGTATCTAAGTGTAAATATAACAACGAAGAGTACCTTTTTCAAACGGACGCCTGCACATGAACCTGTCCAAAGAACAATGCCCATGACCGGCCCATCCTTGAACAGCACAACTAAATTTAAATAAACCGTACATTAAATCACTTTAAATATAATATATGTTTTAGCAACTCTTAAAATAGTTTATTAGGATTTATTAGTATTTTTAATGATTTTAAAAGGTTTCGGTATTAAAAAAGTTGCACGTTCAACATGATATTTTTATTCTATTCTATTCCTTTCATAATACACTATTGAATACACAAAAATATAACAGTTCGCCTATGTAGGTAATGATTGATAATTATTCATGCTTAATATAAGAGAGTACTAGACTTTGGCTAATATATTTGGTAATATAATAACTGGCATAATATATAAAGAGGAGCTCGATGGCGCAGTGGTTAACGCGCCCGGTCTGCGAGAGCTGAGGTTAAGCAACTTTCGCAAAGGCCGGTCATCGGATGGGTGACCAAAAATTTATCATCTCGAGCTCCTCCGTGCTTCGGAAGGCACGTAAAGCCGTTGGTCCCGGCTGCATTAGCAGTCGTTAACAACCACCAATCCGCACTGGGCCCGCGTGGTGGTTTATGGTCCGTTCTCCCTATCCATCCATAGGGAAGGCTCGTGCCCCAGCAGTAGGGACATAAAATGAGCTGATGATGATAATAACTGGCGCACTTCTCATTAGATTTTTCTATCTCAGCATACATTTATATAACTAGAACAATCAATACTTGTACAATATTTAAAAGTCCGCTTCTTGGCCTGACGCTGTACGGCTAATGGGCATTGTTCTTTGGCAAATTTCCTCAAATTTTTTTCAACCATATACATACCTACAGTTTAAAATCTATTGAGGAAATTTGTCAGTTTGTGGTAGTCTGGCGTGCAGATGCGTGTGAACTTCAATCTTTACTTTTGGTGTAACAAATACACCTCCCGTAATGTAAAGTCTCTTTTCGTTTTTTTTAAATATTTTTTTTGAGCCGCAGAGGGGAGGCCTTTGCCCAGCAGTGGGATACAAAATGGGCTAATAAAAAAAATGACAAGAAATTACGTTCAGCTAGTTTCTCAAGTCTCGCAAGACTTGGGCAGCCTCGAATTTCGCGAAAGTGGAACAATGCCGTTCGTTTAGCAGTAATTTATAATAGCGAGATTATCTTTCATTTTGGAAAACAATAAAAAACGTGTCTACTTATTTTCGGCAATTCCGGGATACAAAATAAGTAATAAAATCAATTACTGTATTGATAATATTATTTTTTAATGTTCTCAAGTGATGTCCGGAAACTCGGACAGTTGTTCCGAAAAAAAATATTGTCATAAAGAAGTCTCCATTAGTTTTTGTCTATGTTCTTCGAACTTTAGGTGAATTAGCCCCACCTATTCCGATCACTGCTAATCAGTGCTCGTATTAGTAAAAGTAGTAAGGTAGTGTCATCAGAGTTTGACAGGTGTTCGATCATTAAAAATAGAGTTCAGCAACGGATCTTATACTCGAGCATCAGTTGATTATAGACCACTTGCTTTCCAGCCGTCATCCTTTTTAATTTTAATGAAATTCTATAATATTTTTTGGCAACAAAAATGTGTCGGACACTGGTTTACGGTGTCGATACGATGCCACTACGATATAAGCTGCATCACATAATGAGCCGGCATCGGCATCGCTCCGCAGTTCGGTGCGTGGGGCGCGTTCGCGACGTGCGTGGGGCTGGCGGTGTTCTCGACGCTGAAGGTGTGCCGCTACCACCAGCTGCAGAACATCCAGGTGTCCATGTACCGCGAGCGGCAGCGCCTCGTCAACGAGGGCTCCGAGCCCGCGCCGCGCACCACGCCGCCCGCCGCCCGCAGGTACGTTTCACCGTTACATTACTTTAAAAAACATGTAGTCTTTTTTACTTAAAAAAGGTTATTATACAGTCAAACAATATTTAGATGATAAAACAGCCTGGCTATAATAAAAAACGCATACTTTACTACTGTTATGATAGCCTTTACAAACAGTGTCCTACAGATAACAAATAGCGTTGAACATTTCAATTAGTTTGATTTAGAGTAGCCTGGGTGTGTCATGCTCTCTTTATTGTCTCTGCGGTGGTGGCGTGTGCGTCGGGTCGTTACATTCCCTAAGATATGGTTGAGTGAAGCGATGGCTGAATCATATGTCATACTCGTGAACGGGTGCCGCCCTTGGAGGCTGGTCTGCTCTTACATTCGTGTCTTATTTTTATTATTATTAACTATAGTTAACCTGTCGTAACCAGTGTGTAACCTGTGTGTGTGTGTGTAGACAGGTTTTGACTTTTACTAGTACTGTATGACATTGTAAAAAATTTAACTGGTAAATGATGTGTTTGCATAATTAATTTTTTTTTCTTTTTTGTGTTTTTTTGTTGTGATTGTCCTTTATTTTCCAATATTTTTGACGCTGTAAGGGACAAAAGAGTTTGACACTTGCTGAGTTTGTTGCCGGTTCTTCTCAGTACAAGGTCTCCCGCCCAGAGTAGACTTACGACCCGATGGCGTAATGACGTTCATAAGAGCTACATATTTGTAGCCTAAACTGAATAAATGACTTCGATTTTGACCGCCGCAGTCGGCTTTAATCAAATCTGAAATAGAGCTTCTAGAGACTGGTTTGATTATTTCTAGTAAAATATTATCGAGTGATAGCGTGTACGCCAACGATGGCAATGATCGACAATGCTTGTAGTTTACAATAACACAAAATAATTATATTTGGAAGTTTTTAAATCATGTTGCAAGTTTTTACTTTGAATTGAATGCTTGGCGTGCAGGACACGGCGACACATTTGTGCTGTGGCGGTCCAATGGTAAGAGGCGCGGTCTCACTGAGAGTTAATAACTAGAATTTTAACTTATAAGGTAAGACAGAAATGGTTATATATAACTAAGCTGGAATTTTTACTAGCTAATAATGTGACCGGAAAACTTGTATGGCCATTTCTATCTAACCTATTGATCAAATTGCATTTTTGACGTGATAACGTCTTATAAATTGATAGACCCGGCTGCATGCACGAAAAAGTTCCGCGTTACCTCGCTCGAGCGATATCTATGATATAGATATGGTTTTCGGGGGTGCCGATTTCGAATACAACATTTATTTCGAGATCCAAGATGGCGGACGCAACTTTTTTATGTAAAATCAATATGGGTATCATTTCCATGGTTTTCGGGGGTGCCGATTTTGAATACAACATTTATTTCGAGATCCAAGATGGCGGACGCAACTTTTTTATGTAAAATCAATATGGGTATCATTTCCATGGTTTTCGGGAGTGCCGATTTCGAATACAACATTTATTTCGAGATCCAAGATGGCGGACGCAACTTTTTTATGTAAAATCAATATGGGTATCTGGTGCGTATGTATATGATATTTGGGTCTATATTTGAATAGCAGGTACGGAGTGCAACGAAACACGTATTGACTTCTTGATGATTTATTTAGCACTGGCTCAATGCATTGAGTTTAGAGGACGCAACATGCCGCCCACCAAAGTACGTCAGGACTTTAAATTAACAAGCAATAATTGGTACACAACCTTAGTTCGACATGAAAATTACAATCATGAATTTGTTTAACATAAATTTTTTATAAAAAGAATAAAGCGGCTATGAACATTTTATTTTTGTCATGCATCATTCAAATTATATAAAGTTAGATAAAATTTAATTACTAGTGACAGGCAATTTACATAACTTGCTAATAGAACGCTTAACAACATCATTTTTACATTTGACACTGTATACTCTAGTACAACCGTCTTGTCCAGGGTGTTTACAAACTATTCTACCTAGTGACCACTTTCCAGGGGGTAATTGTTCATCTTTAAGTAACACTATGTCACCTACATTCAAGTCAGATTGCCTGCTAAGCCACTTAGGTCTAGTTTGCAGTCTAGATAAGTATTCAGTCTGCCACCGATGCCAAAAATCTCTAACCAGTTTTTGTGTCATTTGCCAACGATCTAAACGATTTACATTTATGTCCCGTAAATCATGAGAAGGTATGTTAACCGGAGCTTCTCCTATCAAAAAATTACATGGGGTCAAAGGTTCTAAGGCGTCTGGGTCTGAAGTGTCAATTGGAACCAACGGGCGCGAATTTAAACAAGCTTCTATTTCACATAACACGGTCGTCATCTCTTCAAATGTGAGACTGGTGGTAAGTATTCTTCTCAAGTGGTATTTAATAGACTTAACACCAGCCTCCCATAAACCCCCAAAGTTAGGGCTGTAAGGCGGAATGAAGTGCCATTGCGTACCTTCCAACGAAAGCTGCTCCAGCAAGTCACCTGGAAGTTCCAACTTTGCGTCGTGCAATGTTTTTGCCAGGGTTTTGTTAGCGCCCACGAAGTTTCGACCTTGATCGCTCCATAAATGTGTGCAACATCCCCTGCGAGCTACAAAGCGACGAAATGCACCGATGAAAGACTCCGATGTGAGGTCACCAACCAACTCTAAATGGATACTTTTGGTAGCCATACATATAAATATAGCTATGTACGCCTTGTACTGTTTAGCTCCACGTCCCTTCGACATTAAAACTAACAAAGGACCAGCAAAATCGACTCCGCTATGTTGAAATGGACGGGCAGGAGTTGTTCGAGCTCGAGGTAAGTCTCCCATCAATTGCGTTTTAATAAGGGCCTTCTGCCTGGCGCATATTACACATTTATATAAATAAGCTTTAACTGTATTTTTTGCTTGCAAGATCCAGTATTTCGACCGAAGGTAAGTCAAGACAAGCTGTGTTCCACCGTGCAGAGTCCTTTTGTGTGCGTCTGCGATAATAAGGTAAGTTAACTCGTTTTTATTTTTCAGGATTATAGGATGTTTTGTGTGTTCCGGTAAGACAGAATTTCTCAACCTTCCGCCCACCCTGAGAATACCATCTTCGTCTAGGTAAGGATTCAACGTTTTTATTTTACTATTTCTTTTTACATTCTTATTTGCTTTTAAACATTTAATTTCGTCATACATATCTCTTTGCGCTATTTTAATACACTTTTTTAATGCTTCATCTAACTCTTGTGTTGTGATTGCTTTATTAACCCCTTTTGGATTACTTTTGCTTTGTAAAAATCTAATACTGTATACTATTACTGTTAAAAGTTCTTTCAAATTATTAAAATCTTCAAACTTAATTGTATTTTCTTCCTCTACCTTTGTATTAACTTGTATATTTTTTCTTTCTAGTTCAAGCGGTACCACGTTTGGTTTTGTAAATTTGATTTCCTTGTGTTTTAACCATTCGGGTCCTTCCCACCATAGTTTACAGGTCTTCAATTGTGAGAGAAAAGCGCCACGTGAAGCAATATCGGCAGGATTCTCGTCAGAAGTCACATGGTACCATTGTTTGTCACTGGTATTGTCCAAAATTTCGACTACACGGTTCGCAACAAACTGCTTCCAACGTGAAGGTTCTCCACTAAGCCATGACAAAACAATTGACGAATCAGTCCAGGCGTATGTTTGCGCAGCAGGTATTCGCATTGCTTGTGCTATATTTCTCAGTAGCTTTGAAAGTAACACTGCTCCACAAAGCTCCAGTCTCGGTACTGACACTGACTTCACCGGAGCGACTCTCGTCCGCGCTGCAAGTAGTGTGGTGGCTATAGTGCCGTCAAAATTGATTATTCTGCAATAAACAACTGAGGCATATGCCTTCTCAGAAGCATCGCAGAAGCCGTGCAGTTCTGTTTGCTTAATGTTTTTAGTTAATGTTCCTAACCACCTGTCTATAAGTATATCTTTAGCATTATCGAAGTCTTGTCTAATTCTTATCCATTCTTCTCTTAATGCTGGATCAACTTCATCATCCCAATCAACTTTTTTTAGCCAAAGCTTTTGTATTAGGATTTTAGCCGTGACTATACACGGAGCTATCCATCCAAGAGGATCAAACAACTTTTGAATATCTGACAAAATAATTCGTTTAGTAATCAATTTTGAAAGGGGAGGTAAGTTTATATTGTACATGAATTTGTCATTTGCTAAATTCCATAAGATACCTAATGCTTTGACAGTGCCGTTGATATTTAAATCAAGCTGTACTCTAGTTGATCTGTTTTCGGGCTCAATAGATTTTAAGAAATTTGCACTATTAGACGACCATTTCTGTAGTTCAAAACCACCTCGTCGTAATATCTCTTTTAACTCTTTACTTGCTGCTATGGCTTGATCTTCACTATCAAATCCAGAGAGTATATCGTCCATATAACAATCTTCTTTCAGAATTCGAGATGCGATTGGGAAATCAGAACCTTCATCTACTGCTAACTGCTGTAATGTCTTTACCGCAAGGTAAGGTGCTGGTGCAGTGCCAAACGTGACGGTAAGTAAACGATATTCTCTCAGCATTTCACTAGGGTCATTTCTCCACAAAATGCGCTGAAAATCAATATGTTCATTCGCTACTAACACCATTCTGTACATCTTTTTCAGATCGGAGACGAAACATACTGCGTGCATCCTCCATCTCAAGATGATACTGCGAAGATCTTCTTGCAACACAGGCCCAACGAGTAACTCATCATTCAGAGAAATGCCGTTGGTGCCCTTACACGAGGCGTCAAACACAACTCGAATCGGGGTGCTTTCGCTATCACTTCGTATAACAGCGTGATGACATAAATACACAGCTTTATTTTCATACTCGTTTTCTGGTACTTCTTCTGCATGCTTTAAAGTTATGTATTCCTGTATAACTTTCACATAATCATCTCTTAGTTTAGGTTTCTTTTGTAATTTAGTTTCCAATTGAATAAATCTTCTTAATGCTATTTCTTTACTATTGCCCGCTGTGGATTTTTGATTTTCTGTTTTAAATGGCAAGTTTACTATATATCGGCCTTCTTCGTTCCTTTTGTGTGTTTTTTCGTATATTTCTTCACAGAGTCTTTCTTCCTTCGTTAATTTTCTTACGTTTTCATTGTCTAGTTCCCACATTCTTTTAAGCATTTGATCTAAGTCAATTTGATGGTGCATTACCATTAGAGATGGCGTGTTTTGTTTTGTTCCTCCTAATTGACCAAACAAAATCCAGCCCAGGGCTGTTTTTTGTGCACAAGGTGATTCTGGAGGTCCTTTTATTAGACCTTGTTGCAAAAATTGTGCGTATTCGTTCACACCTAATAGTAGATCTATCGGTGCTGGTGTGTTGTATGCTGGATCAGCTAATTGTAAGTTTTTCAGATGTGGCCAGTCTCTCACTTGTATTGACCTTGACGGTAAGTTTGTAGTTATTTGTTTTGGTATAACATAAGCTTCTGTATGTATACAAAATTCCTTATCGTATTTAGAAACAATCTGAAGTTGCACAATGCTGTTAATTCTTGTTTTTGTCGAACCAACTCCAGTAATGTTTCCTCGCGCTGGCTTCTTCTTTAGTTTCAGTAATTGTGTGGCCCTTTCGCTAACAAAAGAAGCCTGTGAGCCTTGGTCTACCAGCGCTCGTAATGTTGTAGTATGACCTGTATCACTCTTTACGTTAACTAACGCTGTAGCTAACAAAGCGTATCCCTGGTTTGCATTGTAGTGTGACGTCATCATTGTATTAACTTGGACCTCTTCCTCTTCTGCATCTGTATTTATAACACACGTATGCAGCGTAGATTCCTCCGTCTTCAATTGATGCAGAAGGGTATGATGACGCCTGTGACAAATGCGACAAGACATTGGTAATCGACACTTCAAAACGGAATGTCCTGTCAACAAACAATTAAAACACAGGGTTTTATCTTTAGCGTAATTGTTTCGTTCTATAACCGACAGATTTGTAAATTGTTTACAGTGACACAAGGTGTGATTTTCATTGCATAATATACACGTTTTTACTGGACGAGCCGTGGCGTGGAATGAACGTTCCCTAGTTTTCTCTCTTACCTTTTCTGAAGACAAAGTCGTGGTAGGGTTAGCTAATTCTAATGTACGAAATTTGGATTCCAAAAAACACTTCAAATCCGACCACGATGGCATATCATCAGAATTATTTTTATATGAGAAATTTTCCCAATCTTTACGTGACTCCTGGTCCAATTTCTGTACTACAAGAAATATAATTACCGGGTCCCAGGAATCGATATTAACATTTAAATTATTTAATGTGTTAAGGCATTCGGTAGTATTGTCAAGTAACGATTTTATAAGGTTGACAGACTGAAAACTTACCTTCTTATGAGAAAATAATCTATTTAACAGAGAGTGAACTATAATACGTTTATTTCCATAACGTTGTTTCAAAATGTTCCACGCGTCGGCATAATTCGAATCCGTAACACGAACATGTCGCAAGAGTGCTTCTGCTTCACCTGCAATGCTGGTCTTCAAATAGTGAAGCTTCTGTACGTTCGAAAGTGATGAGTTGTTATGTACCAAGCTGACAAACAAATCTTGAAAAGTAGGCCACTCTTCGTAACTGCCGGTATAGGTAGGTAGCTGGATTCTAGGTAGCCTAACTTGCGGTGATAGTACATCTGAGGAATCGCCTTGATTAAGAGATCCACGATGTGGTGACAGCCGCGGTGACGCCAATGTCTCGATTTGTAAAATTGCGTCTTGAATGTCACCCTTGAGGCAGATGTACGAGTCTTCAAAATTATTGTATTCATCATTAACGAAGTAGGAAATATCAGCACGCCTGTCTCGTGGAGTAATTTTGATAAGTTCGCGATGTGCCGATGTAAACAATTTCCAGTATTCATCTATACACTGTATTCTAGTTTGTAAATATCCCTTTGTCAGTCTAGCTTTTGGACATTTCTTCAAATTTGTTTGAGTTTTATTCATTAAAGTCGCCGTTTCTTCAAGTTGCAACAGTAAATGTTCCACTTTTGCACTTTCTGTAGCCATAGTTATTTTTATTTAAATTACGTATTATAAACTCAATAACACTATTTATCACTCAGTTGGTCGTAAAACAAATTGTAGTTACTATCCTTCGATAACTCTTATACAGTTGATAATTAAGACCACTTTGTAATATCAATAGCCACTAAGTTAATGAATAGAATTCCTTTGGAATGCAGTCTTTTGTTCGGATGCGGCCGGCTACCGGGCGCCTTTTGTTCACTCAACTCACAAAAAATCCGGCTCATTTAGGTCCATTATGGTGCGTATGTATATGATATTTGGGTCTATATTTGAATAGCAGGTACGGAGTGCAACGAAACACGTATTGACTTCTTGATGATTTATTTAGCACTGGCTCAATGCATTGAGTTTAGAGGACGCAACAGTATCATTTCCATGGTTTTCGGGGGTGCCGATTTTGAATACAACATTTATTTCGAGATCCAAGATGGCGGACGCAACTTTTTTATGTAAAATCAATATGGGTATCATTTCCATGGTTTTCGGGAGTGCCGATTTCGAATACAACATTTATTTCGAGATCCAAGATGGCGGACGCAACTTTTTTATGTAAAATCAATATGGGTATCATTTCCATGGTTTTCGGGGGTGCCGATTTCGAATACAACATTTATTTCGAGATCCAAGATGGCGGACGCAACTTTTTTATGTAAAATCAATATGGGTATCATTTCCATGGTTTTCGGGGGTGCCGATTTCGAATATAACATTTATTTCGAGATCCAAGATGGCGGACGCAACTTTTTTATGTAAAATCAATATGGGTATCATTTCCATGGTTTTTGGGGGTGCCGATTTCGAATATAACATTTATTTCGAGATCCAAGATGGCGGACGCAACTTTTTTATGTAAAATCAATATGGGTATCATTTCCATGGCTTTCGGGGGTGCCGATTTCGAATACAACATCTATTTCGAGATCCAAGATGGCGGACGTGACTTTTTTAAGTAAAATTAATATGGGTATCATTTCCATGGTTTTCGGGGGTGCCGATTTCGAATACAACATATATTTTGTTGTATTTTTATTTTTTAAATTTAAAATGATTTTCTAAATGAAAAAATTTTTAAATTGTTTCGTTGTCACGTTCAACTATCGTCAGTAAACCGACTTTACAGACAACCAATTTTTTCTTGGATAATCGGTCCAACGCCCTGACCGCTGAGCTGCAGAGACCCCGGAAGACTTGTTGAATTCTTTATGATTCACTGTAAAGTTACTATCCTCACAGTCGAAAGAACACTTTTCCAAATATTTAACAATCGTTAAAGACGTAATTCCTTATAAAATTTTATTATTTTCAATTTTACGTTACGTTGCATTTTAAATGCAAAATTAAAAATAGTTAAATATTGTATTTATAAAAAATATGTTTTTTGCAGATTCAATGACGACTGAAAATATTAACAGTTCGTGGGAAGATAAGTTGATTCGGAGTGCGGCGCGGCTGGAAGGACGACATAATATATGTGATAATACAATATAGTGTTACTGTTTAGTGTACAAATAATATACCTATTTGTAGAATATACTCTAATATAAGTAATTTAAATACGATTTCAAAATATTAAAATATGTTATTATTCGTGATCTCACTGTTGAAATCATTATCGCCATGATTTGTGTTAGTTTTTCATTGTAAAATTTCAATGTACTGTATTAACAATTAATTCAAATTAGTAATATATTTTTTGTTGTAACATTTAAGAAAACCCGAACTGTGGTGTACGATCTAAACACCGAACGTTTATCTATTCAGCACTTTGTTATTAAGTAAATAATTATTCATTTTTGTATTTTTAATCGTCTCCATCAAACTTGATGCTTTCACTGCTGCACATAGTTCTGGTCTGGGCAGTGTGATCTTTTTATTAGTGGGCACAAAGTCTTGATTTTGCTGCCACTATTATAGGTGGTGACGATTGTCCATCTTGATTCATAGTACGGCAGTATATAACGTAAGCGTATGCTTTTGTGGATGCGTCACAAAATCCATGTAATGTCAATTCATGTCTGATTTTTATGAATATGTAACCATCTCGGTATTTTGATATCTTTGATATGTTGTAAATCGTACCCATCAAAAACAATACTTGTCAAAAAAAACCAAGTCTCGCAACTCAGTTGTTCTCATGTTGTTCGCACTAAATAATTGAATTTACATGTGTTTTCAGGCGATTGAATTTACACGTGTTTTCAGGCGATGGCCAAGTCTCAATATATTTATATAAAACATTAAAGAATGTTATGGACCACGATCGTGGTCTTAGAGACTGGACGTATTAAGACAGAAAGTCGCTTAAGTAGAGACTGAATAAATTAATAACCGACTTGGTATTACATGGATCTCACAACTTTTTACCGCAGAACAACTGAGTTGCGAGACTTGGTTTTTTTTGACAAGTATTGTTTTTGATGGGATCTCATTTCTTTTTGTATTTTGTAGAGACAGTTTTACTTTTTACCTTTCGATTTGGCAGGGGCACTACCATGCGCCTATATTTATATGGGACTAGCTTAAACCCGCGGCTTCGCACGCAATAATAATAATTGCCGTAAAATAAATAAAATAAAACATCGTTACGAATAAAGCCAATATTGAAAAATTTAACTGAACCTATTATTCCATTATATTATACATGAATCAGTGGATTCATTAACTGCACATGTAACTTTGTAATCCTATACATTTATATGGGATTACAAAGCTATTTATGCAGTTGGTGTATCTAGAAAACTGGACCGAAATTGCAAAATATTTTAGTTTTTCCTTGATTCATACACCAAACACTACTTATATTCCAAATTTGAAGCTTCTAGGTCTGCTAGAAGTGCCTTAGAATTTTGATGATCGGTGAGTCAGTCAGTGAGTGACAAAATTAAGAAATTTGAACCGTTATAATTCTTAAAATACTGGTTCAAATTGAATGAAATTTGAAATATACGTGTCTTTACAATGCCTGCATGGTTACTGAAAATTTCAGTCTTCTAGTTTTATCCACAACGAAGTTACAGGGGGTCGAAAATGGTCTGAATTGCTTCGAGAAAAGGATGGTACGGCCGTGACGCTTTTTTGCTCGACTTGGTGGGGGCACGGCCGTGCCCCCAGATGATATTGTTTGGCACTGAGATGTCCCACTGTATATTCTTTGTGATGACCTTTTGGAATAACAGCTTAAGTTTAGTCGTTACAGGTGACAGCCAGCTCAGTGGGTCAAATACTTTTGCTATATTCGATAGTAATGTTCGCTTCGAAATATCTGTTGATTTTCAGTTGGAATGTGAAATCATCACTTTGAGGGTGCCAACGCAGCCCCGAGGTTTTTGCTTGCTCACCTTTATTTATATCCTGGGGCTGGAATTTATCCCACTTCTGAGTTTTGATAAATAATACTCTGTTATAAACGAGTACTTTATTTCGTTATTCTAAGACAATACTCTCTTCGACACTGTCTAGAGTTACAAAAATTATGACAGTATCATCTATACCTTGTTTCATATAAATAAACAGTTATCAGTTATATCAGTCTTTCTATCAAGATCATTATCATATCAATCTACCATCATCATCATCGTTTGGTGTACAATCCGTACAAGTTTTTTTTTAATAACTAAGTAAATGATAATAGGAATAACCACATGTTAGCAGGTTTTCATCACCAAATGAGGTCGATTTGTCAGGCATTAAGATAAACTCCAACGAGGTGGAGGTGAGTTGTGAAGCCTGTATTTCTAGGGATACATGATGATGTGGGAATGGTAGCCGAGTGATTTTTTTTTCTTTATTTTTTATACTTAGCACGGCAAATGACCCCATTTCACCTGATGTTAGTGAATATGGAATCGAGATGCGACGACAACTGGTGCAGCGTAAAAACAACTGAAGCTAAATTAATTTCTTTATAAAATACAGTGAAAAATTTACTATAGCGTTGTGTTATCAAATTTGTGGTATTTCATCTGCAAAGATGAATCTGCATAGCCATCGGTTGCAATAACCGTTGGATAGATGGCGCACTCTGCCGCTATTAGCACAAAAAATTAAAAAGCAGTGACAAAATTCAGCGCTTACGTCAGCCTTCCCGGTAGCATAGCGGTCATTGCAGCCGCCCGGATTGCGGAAGACCCAGGTTCGATTCCTGGCTGGGTCGGCTAGGTGTTTAATTTCTTTACTGTATTTTATACAAAAATTTATTTAGCTTCAATGCACTTATTTAATTAGGTTAATTTGCACTTAAAAATAAAAAGAAAAAATTTAGTACCTACATTTATAATGAGTAACTGAGAATTTGAGTTGAAAAGAATCCGTCCTTTATTTGATGTAACCACGTGGCCTTAAGCAACATCTGTGTGCTGTTCAATTGTCTACTCGGGTATACTCAAATCAATCATCAATTTTGTAATTTTCGAATAACAGGATTTAGTGAGATGTGCCCAAGTGTTCGAAGATTTAAATTCTACGCCAGGAACTCTTAATCGTTCACGGAATTCGCTTTCTTCTCTCAGTCTATGGAGCTCCAGCAAAAATGACCTGCAATAATAAGTGTCGTTACTTATCCTTTGCTAAACAATCACGTAATAAAAAACTTGTGCAATTAGCTTATCTTCCTTCAACCTCAGCTTCTGCTCAGCAACATTTCTATTGAGTATATTACCAGGTTCAAGTGTGGCTTGGCAAAGTACTGGATCCAGAAGAATGGGGTTGGAAGCTAATTGACAATGTACTGGAGCCAATCCATACTCTACTTCCGCCTGCACCAGAGAAGCTCCTTAACACCATTTTTGCAACTGAACTAACTTAAAATTAGGTAAAATATGTAAAGTGTTTACAATGCAAAAATAAATAATAATTACTTAATAACAAAGTGCCGAATAGATGAATGTCCGATGTTTAGATCGTAGGTACATGTGGTTACTGTTTGTGTGGTTGACTGTATGTGGGGGTAACTCTGTGTACCTACTGTTATATGTCTTGTATATTCAATTTAATTCAATTCAATTCCTGCATCTAACCTCATGCTGCAGTCGTTAGATTAAAAAGAAAATAAATCCGTCTGTCTGAAATGAATCTAAATTTGTATTTACCTGTAATTTGTATAAACCGGTTGCAAACATCGGGGACTCTCTGTATCAGGTGTTCGGGCACGGCTGCTTCACAACCATTCCAATTTTATGTACTTATAAGTAATACATATCTAAAAAATATGTTTATCAATATATTTTTATAATAATTCATCATGAGCGAACCACTCACCAACAGAGTCGACTATTCTCGAATTACTGGTTGTGTTAACAGTTACTTATTTTAAGTAATTTCTTAGTGGCTTTTAACAGATTCAAACAGTTTTATTTACATTCGTGAAAAGTTTTTGAAAGTTGTATTGTACTGTATGATTTCAATCGATGTCAATAAAGTTAATATTAATATACTGCATTCTTTTTTAATAACATTTCAATTTAAGATAAGATAGTTTATTTTATCATCAGAAAAATCGAAACACCTTGCAAGTTTATGTTTTGTAAGGATTATCAGAAAAATGTGTATATTTAGGAATATATGTCAAATGTCGTTTAATAGTATATAATATAAGGTTTTCAAATCCTAATGTTAATGTTCTAAATTCAAATTAAATTTTCATAGGTTTCGTATTTGTTCAACAAGTCAAAGGCCGGCAACGCGTCTGCGATTCCTCTGGTTTTGCGGGTGTCCATAGGCGGCGGTGATTACTCTCCATCAGGTGACCCGCCTGCTCGTCTGCCTCCTTCTTATATTTAAAAAAAAAAATTTACCTTTATGGAGTATGAATGAAATTGATCGTTTGAAGGACCCCATATCATAGGAAGGAGGGAAAACGTGTGCTGGCAAACTATTCCATGTTTTGGAGGTGCGACAAAAAAACGAGTCACCAAATTTCTTAGTACGCGATGGAATATTTGAGACAGTGAAGCGGTGACTCCGGAGAGCAGCACGTGTACTCCTATGGAAGAAGGGAGAAGGTGGGATGAGGTCAAAGAGTTCTTCAGAGCACTCGCTATGGTATAAGCGGTAAAACACGCTGAGTGACGCAATATCTCTACGCAATTGCAGAGTTTCAAGAGTATTTGTGACTTCTGCGTTGCCGATAATGCGTACAGCTCCACGCACGACCGTACCTGTGTCTTGTACAAAAGGCACAACTGGTCAGGCGTAAAGAATCGCCGCACCCTGTTCAGAACTGAGCAGGCAGACCGTATGCCGGGAGCTTGGAGAGAAGAGCTTTGTGCCAGACCCGATCAAAAGCCTTGGCTATGTCAAGGCTAACAGCCACGACTCACCACGCTTGTCAATAGCCTCACCCCAGAGATGTGCAACGTACGCTAGAAGATCACCCGTTGATCGTTTCGGCCGAAACCCGTATTGGCGATCATGAATTATGGAGTGTTCTTCCAGGTAGTGTACAAGTTGTTTATTTAAAATACGTTCCATGATTTTGCACAAAACTGAAGTAACGGCTATGGGGCGGTAAGTAGATGGGTCTGACTGATCTCCTTTTTTGGGGACCGGTTGCACATTAGCTTCTCTCCAAGATTCCGGCACACAACCAGAAGAGAGCGAGACGGTAAAGGCGCGTTAACACGAGGGACAACTCCGCTGCACACATTTTCAGGACTATTGCTGGGATGCCATCAGGGCCATTAGCTTTCCGGACATCGATTGACTGCAGCTCCGCACGGACATCACACAGGCAGATTTTAAAAATTAGGCATTGTGTGGCCACAGTGAGGAATTGAAGGTGGCTGTGCATTGCAGTAATCGATTCGGGAGTTAGCTGCAAAGAGTTTGGCCAGGAGATCGACCTTCTCCTGCGGCTTGTGAGCTATGTCTCCCGTCATGAGATCACAGTGGTGGCAGCGAGGGTTGGCAGAAATTTGATTGCACGGCTAATTTGCACGCCAGTAGCTACGGTTGCCCGTAGGATGCGTCAGTAGTTCTTTGCCGAACCGTGCAACGCGCTGGGCATCCGCTCTAATGTAGGCTCTTTTGCAAGACTTGGTGGCATTATTGTAGGCTGCTGATCCTCAAGAGCTTTACTTTAGTATTTGCTCAATATGGAAAGAAAAATTAAGATGCCATTAAACCACATGACATGTTGTTAAAAAGTGTTATTTGAATGTTATACAAATTATTTATAACTGATAAGGGAAAAAGTAGTAGGTATAGTCATGGGTATAGTGAACACAGTAATTATAATAAAACATTTTTTACTATTGATGATTTTTTATTTGGATAACAATTAAATATCAAAACATAATTGAAAAGCGTTTGCTGTTACCCAAATTACTGCTCGTCGCAGTCATTTGTATCACAAAAGACACAACAGTGATACAAATTATAAGTGTATAACTTGTATAAAGGTGTCGCTAGGCAAAACAAAATGCAGTGCATTTGCAAACTACGTCTTTTTTTACATTTATTGTAAGTAAAAAATAAGATCAATAAAATATAATTAATATAATAAATGGCATTTTATTTCTGAAAAAACTGATTTCAAGTCTGCAAGGATGGGTCGTCATCGGTGATCGGAGTAGGTAGATTGATTTGAGAGTGACTGATCAATGAACGGGCACGTATATATTAGTATGGATATGCCTCCGGGATTCCGGGATTTTAAAATTATTAAGATTTTTTTTATTAAGAAGAATAAAGAATACTTCAATATGAATAAGAAATGTTTAACCCTTTTGCTGTCTTTTTAATAGTATATAGGTCAAACTCAAACTCAAACTCAAATTATTTATTCACTAAAACACACGTTATAAAACAGTGACAGTGTTTTGTAATAAAGTTCCAGTGCATCTTGCCGTTACCGGCATGTGAATATAAATTGTATAAAATTACATTGATAAAATCTAACATGCCAAAAACTCATTTACGGAGTAAAAACATTTTTCCAAAAGCCATTTACTAATTTTAGATTTGAATTCAGGCATTGGAGTTTTTTTTAGTTCAATTGGTAATTTATTGAATATAATAATAGACATACAATATACATTTTTTTTAAATAAAGTTAACCTTATATTGGGTAGTAAAAGTTTATCTTTGTGTCTGAACGTTTTCTGTAACACATCCTCATGCGTGCTAAATAATTGGGGATATTTTTTTACAAATAAGCAAATGTTTTTAATGTACATACATGGGAGTGGTAATATTTTTAAATTCTGAAATAGAGGTCTACAGCTATCAAGGAAACCAGCTCCACACATATTTCGAATACACTTTTTTTGAACCTTAAATATCCTATCAGTATCTACCGAATTTCCCCACAGAATGAGACCATAATCAAGTACCGATGACACATATCCATAGTAGGCTGATAGCACTGCTTCAGTGGTGGCAATATGTCTCAGTTTCCTAAGCACAAATACAAATTTATTAAGCCTATTGCACAAGCTATCTATATGCGGTTTCCAAGAGCAGTGTTTGTCTATAATAACTCCTAAGAACTTTGTCTGTCCCACTTGACAAATATTGTTATTGTCATACTTGATTTCTAGTTCCAGTTTCTTAGATTTATATGTTTTAAAGTTAATAACGTTCGTTTTACCTAAATTAATTTGTAAATTATTATTATTGAGCCATTGTATTATATTTTTAATTGTGTTATTAACAGTGGTCGGAGTAGGTATATTGATTTTAGATACTTGCGTCATGATATCATAACATGGACATGCATTTCTTCCAGAATGTACCGGAGTTTCCAAAAATTTGGTAAATAGAGTAATAAAATAAAAAACCATATGTAAGCAAACAAAATTGTTTATTGTTAATACAAATAATCATTATTACAGTTTTATTAAAAATAATTATTTTTAATCCTCATCGGTTACAAGTTCTACATTTTGATTTTCTGTCTCTATACAATTAAAATAAATAACTATAATTTTTTCAATATTTTCTAATTTTAAGCTATTTCTTTTAACATCTAAGATCCATTTGTAAGTGGAAAATGATCGTTCAACATCTGTAGATGTCAATGGAGCGAATTTGAAATAAAGTTTCTGATTATTTGCTACGCTTTTTTCAATACTCTCGCTGTATTCTCTAATTGTATCTAAATCTGGATTTCGTTCCATAACTGATTCTATTTTATTTTTTATATTCTCATTATTGCACTCGTTAAGCGTAGCCCTTACTTGATCAAATACTAAAAGTGAATCAGCTAGAGATAAATTTTGTTTTTGTAACTCTTTTAGGGCTAGTAGTATAATAGAGTAATTTTCTTCAATATATTTTAAATCATTTTCTAAATTTTGTTTTTCCAAAATGTTTTTTGCGTTTCGTATGGCTATAGCATCAGAACTGCTCAAGCAGGATAAAACTTCTTTTATTTTATCTAAATGTTGAGCGTAGTAAGATGCTGCCTGTAACCAAGTACCCCATCTGGTAATGACTGGTTGCGGAGGCAACGGTAAGTCAGGATATTTTTCTTTTAAAATGTTTACCCTACTAGGAGCCTTTAAAAATACTTTTTTAACATTTGATATAAGAATATCAACATCGTTGTATTCTGACCTTATCTGCTCACTTACACGATGAAGAGCGTGCGCCAAACATGTCACATGCTTCATTTCAGGTAAGTAATGTTTTAAATTTCGCCCTGCAGATAGCATGTACGCTACACTGTCAGTGCAAAGCATTAAAATATTGTCAACTTTCGCTTCAAAAGTGTGTTGCCATAAATTTTCTAGACATTGCAGTACAAATTGTGTTATTGTTTGTCCATTTACTGCTGTTAGCATTTTACAAGCAATCAAATAAGGCCGGCCTGCACTATTACTAGGATGCAATGGTTTTATTAGGAAATTGACTATGTATCGACCAAAAATGTCTGTTGTCTCATCCAGCGATATCCATAGTTTCTCATTTTTATTAGTTTCATAAATCGAATTGATTTTATTCCTATAAAACTTCTCCAAATAAACTTTTCGTAACTGTGATTCGTCAACCACTTTACGATTGGTACAAACGCAACAACAAGTACTGCACATATATTTCTGAAAAAACTCTTTGAACGCTGGATTTTTCATTTGCGACCAAGGAATATTGCATAGAATCAGGAACTTAATGAGGTCGAAGTAAAATTCCTCTTGCGGTCTCTTAAATTTTCCTTGATGTACAGCGCCTTCAATGTGTTTGGTAATGTTGCCTCTATTCACAGCTTTCAAATGACTTTCACACTTTGTACAGTATATAGTGCCACTAGCGTTATCGTAAAGTAGCTCAGGATAGTGCAATAACCACTTTTGCACTGTTTCAGCCTTGACCTTTGCCATATTTATTTATATCTCACCTAAAACAATGATTTAAATTTACAATATATACATACACAACTGTAAAGTCGATAATGAAATTCTGTTTCATATAAAGTGTTTTTTTTAACTGAAGCGGTGATAGCCCTGCGGTGTGCGTACCGGACTCTCATGCGCTGTGATGATTGCTATAAAGTGATTTTTTTAACTGTTTCCAAGTTCTAAAACCTTCTTAAATAGTGAAAATAATTAAAACTTACCCGTACAAAAACAACTTCAAATGGGCCCAATCCAAGAGTAATAAATCGATGTCCGTAGTTATAAGCCAAATTCGTCGTTTTAAGTAGATTTCAGAAGACAGTAAACAAGCCAGGGTCAAGTCAAGATATACACAACACATAAAATAAGCGCACTCCACGAACCGAAATAAGTGAGTGAGCCACTTGGTCTGGATGTCGGTGCGAGCGCATTGTTTTCGAACAAACAGTCAATGAGTCATCCTGGATACTTGATTCTAATTGGTCAGATGCGTTGAGCATAGAGATAAGAGGACAAAAGACCCTGTTTGCCGGATGTCGTGTGTTGAAATGAATATTATTATTATATCATTTTATACATGCTTAGGCTTTTACTCCAACACTTTTACTACAACAAGGTTTTTACACACCAGTCATTTTTTACTATTAAATTCTGGTCATCTACGCCACTAGCAGCATAGCGTTGAGAGTATTGATACATTTTTAACTAGTTTCATGTAATAATTTCGATGTTTCGGTATTTTTATCATAATAATCCGGAAACTCGGAGGAGTATCCATATTAACATATACGTTTGATGTCAGTGACCTTAATTCAATATACCTACTCCGACCACTGGTTATTAATATCATATTCAAAATGTTTGTTATTTGTCGATTGAATTAGCAGTGTCGTGTCGTCTGCATACAGAATACTTTTATGATGTGTTACGTCTGGTAAGTCGTTTATGTATAGAAGAAAAAGTAGTGGCCCCAGTATACTTCCTTGTGGAACACCCATATTGTTAGTCTTAAAACTAGAATGATACTCTTGTTTTTCTCTGCCTGTGATTTTTTTTATTACAACGCTTTGAAGTCTGTTTCGTAGATATGTTAGAAACCAGTTATTTGCTACGCCACGTATACCGTAGTTGTCAAGTTTGCTTAAAAGGATGGTATGGTCAACAAAATCGAAAGCTTTACTCATGTCTAAAAATATCGCCACTAGAGCTTTTTTATCGTTTAAACATTCAGTGATAGTTTTAACTAGATCAAAACAAGCTAAAGTTGTTGAGCTATTTTTACGAAAGCCATATTGCAAGTCTTTGAGAACCTTTTGCGCTTCTATAAAGCTATAAAGTCTGCTATACATTGCTTTTTCCACTATTTTAGAAATAACAGGGATAAGCGTAATTGGACGATAATTATTTAGATCATTGGTATCACCTTTTTTGAATAGTGGATTAACAATTGATATTTTTAGCACGTCGGGAAAAATCCCTTGCTCAAATGATAAGTTTATTAGGTAGCTCAAAGGAAAGCTTATTGTATCAGATACCCTCTTAATAACTTCTGTACAGATACCATCATACCCTACAGATTGGCTATTTTTTAAAGATTTTATTAATTTATTTATTTCGACATTGTCTGTAGGCGTTAAGAAAATACTGTTTGGTGTTATTTTTAAGTGGTTTTGACGGTAATGTACATGTGGATTTGCTTTCTTGGCAATATGATTAATAAAATGGTTATTAAATATTTCACAAATATCATTTGGGTCATTATAAATTATGTTGTTACTAATAATACTTTCTAAATTATTATATGAACGTTTGTTGTTTGTGGTATCTTTTATTACCTGCCAAGCAGCTTTACACTTATTCTTATTGTTTGATATAAATATACTGTTATTTATTCTTTGTGAATTATTGATGCATACCCTTAATATTTTATCATATTTTTTATATGTATTTTTGTTTATCGTCCTGTTATTTGAAGATTTTATGTATTTCAAATATAGTTTTCTTTTCACTAAACAACACTTTTTTAAGCCTTTAGTAATCCAATTTCGCACTGCTTTATTTGAGATTTTGATTTTAATATGAGGAAAGCATAGATTATAAAATAGTAGAATTAGGTCACTGAATATTTGGAATGCATCATTTACTTTAATACTGGTATATATCTCTGAAAACGATAAAGCTGATAGACATTCTTGAAATTTGCGCATATTATCACTAGAGTAGTCTCTTCTTTTTTCAAACCAATTAGTGATATTGGTTTGATTATTTATTTTTATAGATAGTGTTTGTGCTGTTTCATGGTCCGATAAACCGAGGAAGAGTACAGCCCCCTTAGCGTTACGAATGTTACTGGCTATTATGTCTAGGCATGCTTGTCTTCTAGTCGGTACCTTAATATTAGCTACAAGGTTATAATTATACAATATAGATTTTAACTCGTCTGTATATTTGTTATTCTTAAGGGTATCAATATTAAAGTCACCACATACGACGATCTTTTTACGTTTGGTCTAGGTGTTCGTCTTATTCACAAATTT